>CM029013.1:6601707-6719774 GCA_016801055.1 Panax notoginseng
TCCTACTAGCGTAACATAATATTATCTACTGGCAAAATGATCTTGTGTAGTAGTAATACATTTACCTTGCTTTTTATATATAAATAGAGAGAGAGAGAGAAGCGCACATGGCGGAAGAAACAGGTTTCTGTCAATAATAGGTCAGATCAGAGCATGTTCTGGTCCAATATCAGTGGATTAATGATGTAATTCATTATATGATGAATCGTTGATCAGTTCAATGATTCATTTAATCCGACCAAGATTTAAAATGATTTTTTTTTTTTAAAGTATTTATAAAATTAAATAAGTATGAAGATTTTTTGTTTACTCCAGTTTTGTTGTGTAAAACTATAGTGATTAGCGAGTCTCTCTCCGCCGTTGTGTTTCATCATCTTAGTACTTCTAAAATTCAAGTACCGGCCACCTCATTTATTCAAAGATGAAGTTGATAGAACCAACCAACCAACTAACTAACTATCAGTGTCCAACACTAATTAAGATAATGAAACACAAAATAGATCGAGCTTGATCGTTCGATCGATCTATTGCCGATATATACTCCCATGCATGCATGTTGTTCTTGAACACATTCTTGCATGTAGAATTGATTTTCAATCAAGGGGGTAAAGATGCAAGATTCACCTTCCCCATTATTTGTCAATGAATTTCAGGGCATTTAATTTTTTCTTCAAAAAAGATTGATGCATACTTTATTTGGATCCGTTGTATTATTATTAGTATTATTGAATGAATATAGCCTAGCCTAGCCTAGCCTAGCCTAGCTAGCCTCCTTCTCAAAAAACACACATTATTCCACATGTCTATCGCGCTGCGCATGATACAGTTTTAGGGCATATAGGTAGCTTCCCTCAAGCTTGGGTTGGCCTTTGCCTTATCAATCACTTCTAAGTACTCCTCTTAGGGTTGCACCGTTCACACACGTACCACTTTTCTTGCTCTGATCGATTTCCTCCTGCTGTCGACTTTAGTAGTATGGAAGAATCACAACCCTATGATCGATCGATCCATCGATAAACACACAACATGATGATCAAATGCATACATATATACATACATGCATGACAATTGATGACAAAGCCATACATTTATCCACTGGATTCACTTAAATATATATTTTATAAAATTCAAAAAATTAAGTGTGCATGCTCACTTATTATACACCCATAATTAAGGCCGTAAAATGATCAAACAGTTCGACTTTATTCGTACACACTCGACTCAAATATAAATGAGTCAAATATGAGTAAATTTTAAAGTTCGATAAATTACTCGAACATCCTCAAATTGTAATTTTCTATTGATACTCATATCATATTCGGTCGAAAGTTCAAACTGCTCAGGCTCGATTCAAAATCGTGCTCAACTTCGTTAGCTAAATAAGCCTTAATCAAACCTTATTTTATACTCGATAAAATTTGTGAACCAATCTGAGTAACTCAGATCGACTCGGTTCGTTTAAAAACCCTTACCCATAATTTCAAAGTTTTTACATAGAAATTAAGAAAATTCTAAGTAACGAATTGTCTTTTGATTTTTTAGGGAAAAATGAAACAAAACTCTGTTCTCAGAAATGAGAAAATTTGGAGCCACATATGTAAAAGAAACTCATATTTAACCGTAATTCTTTAATACTCATCTTATCCTTTATGAAGTACAAACTCTATTTTCTTTTCTCTCTCTCTTCTTCTTTTTTTTCCCATAAAAAACTCTTAATATGAGGCGATACTTGACGACACTTTTATAATTTTAGTCTTTGTTAATTAAAATTGCGTCATTTTAACTTTTATGAACCGATTTAGATGAAAGTCAAATTTGAGTTTTGTAGAACAACTGGAGTATACTTAAATACATAACTGCCACGGCTTAAAATATGTACTAAACACGAAAAGAAATTGTTACAAATATTGTCGTATAAATGCTGTGATGAAATTAGAGGGAAAATATTTTTTAATCAATATCATCTCAAAAGTAAGGGTGTAAACGAACCGAATCGATCCGAGTATTGAATTGGTTCACAAAATTTATCGAGTATAAAATAAAGTTTGATTGAAGCTCATTTAGCTACTGAGTCGAGCACAATTTCGAATTGAGCCCGAGCTATTTGAAATTTTCGTACAAATATGGTCCGAGTATCAATAGAAACTTATAATTTGAGGAGGTTCAAGTAATATATCGAACTTTAAAATTTGCTCATATTTGACTCATTTATATTTAGAGTCGAGCTCGAATCGAACTTTTAGTGGAGCGAATACGAATCAAGCCAGAACTGTTTGCTCATTTTACAGTGTTTACTCAAAAGATATCTTATTTAGGAAACGAAAGCGGAAAGTGTTGGGAGTTTGATGAACTTGCAAATAGCTAATGATAACGTTTGTAGCATAAAACAGGACACCATCTGTTATCAGCTCTCTAAATTGGGGGGAAAAAGTTCTGCCGACCCATGACCAAGTCTTTGTTGTAGATTAAGCGACAATTTTTGACGCTAACTCACATCAACACGAATAAGATGATTAGTGTTAAGTATAAATAGTATCCACGCTTCACTTAAATGTAGAGCTAGACTAGATGATCAATCAAGCTGTTTATGTTATTCTTGTTCGGGTTTATTTCTTCTTCCGTATCATCATTCTTTAATGGGTAAAAATGTAGTAAAAGAAACTAATCAGAAATTCGCAATCATTTCTTTCGAAAATAAATTATTCATTACTACTCAAGATCATCTATTTTTGGGAAGGAAAATGCATTCTAAATAAAATTAAAATAAAAAGGCTTCTGGAGTACAAACTAATGTTATCATAGAGGAAGTTCACCGCGTCAGCTATCACAACTTTGCTTTTGGGTGTTCCGTTTTTGTCTTCCTTCAGCTTCCACCCTATAAACCCACATCCATTCCAGATAGCACCTTCCCAAAGACGACATGTTTGCCATCCAACCTGTGCATTAGTTTCAGTAATAAGTTTAAGAGAGTCAAATAATTTGAGCCTATAAACTTGACTGATGGCACAGGATATACGAGTTAATAAGCATCCATGGATGAGTATTACATGGATGAGTATTACGAGTCACTAAGACCCTGTACTGCTAATACATAAACACATTATATTCATGGAAAAAGAAATTTCTTTGATAAGCGGAAAAAATGAGGTGTATTTATAATTTATTTATCTATTCAGTTGCATTAGTTTACTTATTTACTTACCAGCTGGTTGTGACTGTCGTGATGAAGAATTGTGAACCATTGGTGTCTTTACCAGCATTTGCCATTGATAGAAGCCCTTTGCATGGACAAAAAGAAAATGTTCCATTATCCAATAAATTAGGTTACTCATGCTACCTTAATCTGTAACTTGGTTTTAATAAAACCTTGTCATGTGGCTGATATTATTTCTGAGAATTCGGAAAGAAGACAAAATGAGACCAAGAAAGAAAATTAAGCCTGCTACCTGGCCCAGTATGCTTGATCTTGAAATTCTCATCAGCAAACTTCTCTCCGTATATAGATTCCCCACCTCTTCCATCACCAAGGGTGAAGTCACCCTTGAAGCATAAAGCTAGGAAAAATCTATGGAAACTACTCCCCTTGTAATGTAGAGTTTGCCACTCTTTCCAACACCTTTCTCCCCTGAAATGATAAAAACACATTTGTAAAACTAACTCAGTATGATATAGTTAACATGGATAGGAATAGGCTGTTTTGCTTTTAAATCCCAGACTCATATTTTTTGTGTCGTTTCAGTACACTAAAAAAGATGGGTACACTTTGCATTACAAAAAATTACATAAAGGAATTATTCAGCAATACTAGTTCATTGAACCTGAGCATTGACATTAAAACTTCAAAAGTGGACCAATAAATTAAGGCAACGAAAAGCAGTTAAATAAATATACTTGTCCAAAATAAGGGCAGATTTTATATCAATGTACCTGTGCAAAGCGCTCTAAAATTTTCTGCAAGCCAAAAAAATATGCAAATTAATACTTGTGAAGACTGAAGGATATATACAATAACACGTGAGAAAATAATTAAAGAAAGCCTTAAACAAGTGCAGGATATCAGATGTAATGTCAAACCTGCAGTTTTTGGAACCGTCTTTCCCAAAGAGACCCATTACAATACGCCCTGAAAACAAAAGAAATATCTTTCTAGTATCGATGCATAATATATATTGCGGAATGTAATTTACTCTCTGAAAAAGCAACACATTGTTTGTACAAGGGAAGGTAAGTATTTTATGTATTTATCTACATGTAGAATGCTTTTCTCCAATTGGAGGGGACACCAAAGGCCTCTGCCCTTCCATCCCTTGGATAGAGATAGAAGGGGGAGGGTAGAGCTTTTGTTTTTTCGTTGAACAAGGGTTTTTTTCGTGTTGTCAAAGAGTTGAACATGAAAATAGACAGCTAGTGCTTGATTGAAATTGATTGGGTCATGTAGGAACAAGACCGGGAATAAGAATTCGAAATGTGGATCAGACAAGATCAGAGGTACTCTCCAAACCCAAGTGGCACACAGGTAGATTCCACCCTTTGTTGTGTGACATCAACCTCTCACAATAGAAATTAGTGATGATGTCAAAAGATTGGATCCAACCCGGTGATACGAGCACTGGTGCACAGGAAGCATATCTAATATCAAGTCTTGCTTAATAGTTTAGCCACTAAAGTAAATAGAAAACTAAGGAAAAGAGCAAACACACCAAAAAATATATTTTAGATAGGTTGACCAGCAATTTGGGGCCCCCAAAATAGTATTCATCCCTGAGACTGAAACTCTGAGAAGGTTGGGAAATCAAAAACCAAAAGTCTTTTAATTTGATAGATACTAGACAACCAAAAATAACACCAAAATGTAAAGTTCAACTTTATTTTTCAAAAAAATGTGATCACAGAGAGGCCTTATCAACCACATCCTCTTCACAGGAGTATGAAGTTTTTTTTTCTTCCGACCGTGAGAACCCCAATGACCAAATCACAACCAAAAATAGCTTTAATAGCTTTAGTTTCAAACAATTCATAAAAGAAACCACTATGCTCCACATCAGTGAATGTCAAGAAGTGCATCTTCCCATAAAAGAAATTCTATGCAAGAGTTTTCAGCCGTAGACCCGAGGTCCAGAGTTGACTCCCACTGAAAAAAGCATAAGGGCCACGGACCGCAGATTTCGGCCTGTTTCGGAAGCCTTATTCGGGAAATAGTATTGGAAATACTTCTATACTTTACCAATACTCAAAGCTACGTCCACATAGCAACCTTTGACTGACAAAACAAAGAGGGAGGACAACATACTCCAGATATACCAACAGTTAGAAATGATAAATTTGAATACAGAAAATAGAGCATACCAGCTGGTTTTCCAGCAATCTCAACATCAAAGTACACTTTGTGAGTCACTTCCTTCAAATCTTCACTTGACTTTTTCTTTGCCTGCAGAGCCCAATGAATTTATCAGATATAATCATTCCACTTACTAGAAAAGAAAAGAAAAAAAGATATAACTATTCTTTCTACTTATGAAATGGAGAAGTTACATAATGCAACTTGAAAGTAGATAAAGCTGGACAGATTATTTAAGAAGTTAGAAGAGAAGTGTTACACATAATGAGAAATAAATGTTGTTTAGTTAAGAATAATAAGACCTGTTTTAAAATTGAATCTAGTAACTTGTTTTATGTCCCGTTTCTCCAATTTCTCAAAAGTTATGATCATTTCTGGTTGATATCGACCTTAATCAACACCAGATTTAAAAACGAGAGGAACTACGCTAGCATCTTAAAATTAATGGACAACTTATCCAAAAAAAAATCAGACTGAAAGGAGAAACAATAAAAGACCTGTTTTCTCATGACATTACGAATGTAGACTGTTTGCTATGAAATATTTTTTTTACTGAAATTCATTTACATGTAAAAGCTCTTTTTTTATGCTGGTTAATAAATATATAATCCACAAACATGTGTATGTGCACACATGCATATGAATACGCACGCATAATTGTACTTATAGCTTACTATAAAGTGCAAAGTATAGGTGAACTAAATATGTACCATGCCTGTATATACACATATATAAATATGTATATATATATATATATATATATATATATATATAATATAATGTATGACTAACAACCATTTACCTTGTAAATTGCCTTGCCCAAATGATTTCTCAAATCAATTTCTTAGACAATTCAAAGTCAAAACACTTGGTTTATCATCCAAAAATAGAAAAGACAACATTTTTATGTCAAATCTATCAACAGTCATAACGATAAAGCAGTGTGCATTCCTCTTAGCAATAGACAAGTGAGTGATTCTGTGTGCTAACTAGGTTGTAATTCACATATCCAAGAAAAGTACGTTGTAAAAATACATTCTATTTTCTATAACTTTCCTCGTGTCAATTTCAATTCTCTACCACAAAAAAATCAAAGAAACCCTCCAAACAAAATAGATCACTGGACTCGTATAAATCTACTATGAAGCTCAATATATCTCAGACTTCAGCAGGCTAAAACAAAGACAGCACTTTTATGCTTTTATGCGCTGAAGAACAATTAACAAACAGAGAAGATGATTCTCAGGAAACCATAAACAATTTTGTCAAAAATTATGAGTATCTATCACAGATCGAATCTCATGTAATCATTCATAAGCGTAAAACAATCAAACAATTATGATCAAATATTAAAACCCTAGAGAGAATGATCGGATCACAACAGAAAAAGGCTATGAACACTCGTAGAAGAGTTTGGAAAAGTACCTGAGCGAGTGCTAGGGTTCCGAAAAGGACTAGACTGAATAACAGAGTCACCGAAATTAACCTCCTTCCTGCCATCTCTGCTCAGTTCACACTCTCTCTCTCGGACTGCGTATAGTGAGGGAGAGTTTATATTGGAGCGGAGAGATTAATCTTAACCAATAGTCGCCAGACACGTATTACGTTTAGGTGTTTCGGATTTATTGGTTGAAGGGTCGCGGGCTTCTTTTTATTGTTGTAGATTTTTTTTCCACTTGAGAGTTTATAACAAGAGACTTTCTTTCTTCGAAACTTATTAGGAGCATTAATTTTAGACTATATATATACATATTTAATTAAATTAATTTTGATCAATTGATCAATATGATATTTAAATGAGAGATAATATTTCTGCGTATATTGATCAATTAACTAATTTATTATAAAATTAATTTTATAATAATCGGATCTCATTTAAACTATGCAATACAACCCCCTCTCCTCTCCTTCTCTCTCGTTTCGTTTTTTTATTACTATTATTTTATCTTTACCTATATTTTTATATAAAAATTTTGGATGTACATATAAATATATTATTTATTCTATACTTGCATCACTTTTAAGAAAATGTCTTAATTTAAATTTTACAAAAGTGTCGCATACTTGATCATATCGTACATTTAATGGAATTCGAATCAAAATAGTCACAAATTTCTGATTAAGAAGTAATAGTGGTTTTTTAAGAACAAATTGGTTACTAGAAATTTATAGTTTTTGAACTGTAATATTTGGTGATTTAAATTTTTAAAAGAAAGTATTATGTTTGAATATCAAAATTATATTTATAAGTTAAATAAATTGTATAAGGGAATAAATTTTTATGTGTTTACCTTTTAGATGTTACATACTCTCAAATATAATAAAATCAAATGTGATAAATAATTTAATAATTTAAAAAAACTCCTTTAAGATAAATGTATTTATAAAATTGAATCATATAATATATATATATATAATATATATATATATATATATATATATATATATATATATATATATAATAGACACACACAATCTTTCAATCATTCAGGGTTTGTTCAATAATAAATTATTTTAAAATAATTTATAAGTTAAAATTTAAAATAATTTATAAGTTATTTTTCGGTTGTAATTTATAAATAAAAATATTCGATACTATTTTTACAAATTAAATTAAAATAATTATGATAGTGTTTTATTTAAAAATACTTATAAATTAAAATGTAGTGTAAAGGTAACTAAAATACACAAAAAAAATCATTATATTAATCAAATTTATTATTTTAAAAAAATTTATAAGTTATTTTTTAAAAAATAATAAATTTATTACTTTTCAAAAATAATTTATAAATCAACTTATTATAATAAGTCCTAAAATAAACCACACACAACAATAGTAAAAAAGTACTTATAACAAATCTATTTATTAAGTATTGCCAGAACATTCACGTATAATACCTAATTTAAAAAATAAAATATTTTTTTCTGTTCTAAATTAATTGTTTAATTTAATTTTTTAAAATTAAATTGATTATTTTTAAAATTTATTTTTTTATTTTTTTGTTAAAATATAGGTAAATAGATATAAATAAAAAAATATAATATAATTTATTATTAATGGAGACGCCCCCAAAATTAGGTATACTCACCCATCTTGGGTCGTCAGATACAATAGTACAGAATACAAATACAACTTACTAATACAACTGTCGTGTACAAAACGACAAAGACATAAACTGTGATTTGAATACAAATTATTATCTTCTAGAGATTATTCTACTTTGATATAAAACTTTGGTTATGGGTGAAATGTGCAAATTTTGCAAAATAAGCAAGTGGTTATAAAATATTTATTTTTGTCGGTGAATATTCGGTTGGTCGTGGAATATTCTTGCTGTCGGGAAATATTCGTACGACGACGCAGCCTTGTGTGGGCCCCATAACGGAAAGCGATTGGATGAAGAAAACGACAAGTATAAGTTGTTTATAAATAACGGCGTAGTTGTTACCGTTAATACTGTTGGAATACCCGGTGGTTAAAATACAGTAGCACACGGTATTGCACCAATTATTGATTCTTACGTAAGAAGGCACTACTCAATAATTGTTACAGTAGTTATTATTCAATATTTTATTTTATTGATTCAATAATTGCTGCGTTGATATTTTATATTATTGTTGTTTCAATAATTGTTGCTGCACAGTATTTTCATTTATCAGATCAATAATTCATATTATTTGAATAATATTATTAGATAACATTATTGGCAATGTCTAGAAAGTTCTGTCTAAGGAGAGGTTTGGTCATCTAATTGCGCGCCAGTAAGGAGAAATCCTTATTGGAAAGCCCCCTCTTTCCTGGGAACGGCCTGGTTGTCATAAATGTGATTCTGTAATATTATTTGTGAATAATTAATTATTGATTCATATGATAAGGAAATATTTATTTTATGTGGATATAAATGAGGGATATATTTTTGTGGTTAAAAATGAAGGAGTTAATGTTGAGGTTTTTATCAGTATTTTTGTCGGAATGGAGGTATTAAAAATCAGAGGTTTTTGAGATATTTTGCGGGGTTATAATTTTTAATCCGACCGTTGGATCGTGGTAATTTTTGGATATGTTATACATATATAAGTTGAGTATATGTCCACAAATTTTGAACCGTTAAAAATGAACGTATGATTTATTATGAATTTTACAAGATGACTGGTTCAGAAATTGTTGAATTTTCGGAGTTTATCATTTTGGTGGAAAATTCTAGAATTGGTGGGCCCCACTTGTGGTTGGTGAAGAAATGTGCTGAATTATATTTCAAATGTGGTGGGTGGGAATAGTAGCAGGTAAAGCCATCAGGTTGCAGGTCAAACCTACCAAAATTTTCCTATAAATAGAGGGCTAAGTTAGAATTGAAAATCACACCAGAAACAAGTTTTCTCTCTTTCTCTCTCTAGATTATTGAGTGTATTTTGTGAGTATTTAGATACTTTGAGAGTTTCTATTCATCAGAGCAAGTTTCTTTCAGCCTTATACCGGTATTCCGACCAGAAGTACTGATATTTTGAGGTAAGGGATATTATTTTCTTCTTAATGATATTATTTTCTTCAATATCATTATGCTGAAATATTGATATGAGTTTTTATCAAATTTGGAACTTTTTGTGTCGGGGGTTACTATTCACGTATACGGCACTATTCACGTATACGGCACTATTCACGAATACGGCACTATTCACCGAAAAATAAAATTTTCCTTTTTGTCCAAGATGTCTATTATGGTTACTATCTTTGATTGTATCCATGTTTTGATCTTTATTTTTGAATTCTGCTTCACAATTGATTATTATGAAGTATTATTGATCTTGGATAAACTGTTATACGAATCCCTACTATTTGTCCTTCTGTCTCATTGGATTCGTTCTCTTTAAGATATTTTTCATCATCCTCAGTCCTAAATGATGATATTACTGAATATCTTTGGCCTGTAGTGCAAAGATGTATAATTACTTGATGAATATCTTTGGCCTGTAGTGCAAAGATGAACAGGTGTTGAGATGAACATGACCGACTGATGATACAAATGAATATCTTTGGCCTGTAGTGCAAAGATGAATATTTGGTTAAAGATGATTATTAATTGATGTTACAGGGATAAAATATTGATGATGGACTTTTAAATCTTAGAAGATAGTAGAATTCTTTCTCTACTTGACTCTTCTAATGGTTTGCTGTTTCCGCTGCAGTTGTTGATCTAAAACTTGTTGTCGATTATATTTTATCAGATTTTTCCCTGTTGAAGACTAACGATAATTTGTTGTATATTATCTTAGTCATAATATTCTTTACTGGGCTAGTTGAGCTCACCCTTTTCCTTTTTGTTCCATTTTTCTTCTCAGGAGGTGAGAACATAGCAGGATCTAGTCGGGGTATGGAGTGATGGTTCTAGAAAGATGTATTAGCAGTCCTCACTATTTCTGTAAAATAGTGTTTGAATAATTGTAATGAGGATTTATTTGAGTGTGGATATTGTCTAGAAGACAATATTTGTATTTAAACTCACAGTATGTGTTGTCGTATTTTGCACGACAATTGTATTATTGAAGTTGTAGTTTGCTTTCTGTACCATGTATTTGGCGACTCAGAATGGGTGTTGTATACCTATTCTGGGGGCGTCACAGTTGGTATCAGAGCTTAGGGATATGATCCCTGGCTGAGATGTGAGACAAGAACTAGGAGGGGAGAGACGGGGAATTCCTTCGCTAGTATGACCTGACTAAGTTTATTTGGTGTTTATTTGGTCGGTCAGAGTATAGGGATAATATATGACATGACTATTAACCCTTGTTTTATGGCAGTATTTAAGAATGGCAGCTGAGAACGTTAATAATGGAGTAAATCAGACCGTGGAGACACCTTTGATCACTACCCAGGGAAACGTGCAACAGGAAGGCAATATTCCTCCTGTAAACAACGTTACCGAGCAAACGATGAATGATGGAATGTTTAGGAGCTTTTTGCAGTTCATGCAAAATCAGACGAGGGAGACTCGTGTGCAGAATACGGGTGGAAATGATAACAACGCGCGGTTTGTCACAGCTAAGCAGTTCAAAGAATTGGGACCACCAGAATTTAAGGGAAAGCCGGATCCGATCATGGCGGAAACGTGGGTCAAGCAAATTACCAAGATATTTGATGTCTTGGGATGCACGGAGGAACAGAAGGTTCCATTCGCCACATTTATGTTCCGCGGTGAGGCAGACTACTGGTGGGAGTCTGTGAAGCGTACCCAGCCTGACGCACTCAACATGTCCTGGGAAACATTTCAAAAACTGTTCAATGACAAGTACTTTCCTGAAAGTATTCGTCATATGAAGGAGGTTGAGTTTATTAGACTGGAACAAAACAACATGACGGTGTCCCAGTACGAGGCGAAGTTTGCAGAGTTATCCAGGTTTGCACCTCATTTGGTCGAAAATGAGGAACGAATGACAAGGATGTTTCTGAGAGGTCTAAAACCCGAGATTCGGCAATATCTTATCTCTCATAAATTTTCTTTATATTCAGATGTTGTAAACAGGGCTCAATTATTAGAGCGAGATAATGAGTATGTGCAACCGAGGGACCACAACCAGGGTCATACCGGTGGCGGCAGTCATCGAAGCAATGAAAACCAGCAGGGAGGAAAACATTCGGACAAAAGCGGTAACCACTCTGGTGGTAATCGTGGTCGTGATAATAGAAGGAGCGAGTCGGGAGGAGATTTCAAGAAGAGAAGGTACAACAATGATAACGTGAAGACGTCAGCACAAACATCAACTGTTTCTAGGGGAGGAGAACGACCACCGGTCGTATGTTACAAATGTGGGAAAGAGGGACATATCAGCCCAAACTGCCCACAACAATCCAAGGTATGTTATAACTGTGGAAAGGAAGGTCATATAGCTCGAGAGTGTTCTGTAGCAAAACCAAGTTCAGCGGGGATGGTGACTCCAAAAGTTATCCCGGATAAGTCGAAATCAGCGGTTCCTGGAAGGGCGTTTGTCGTTACTGGCCAAAACGCGAGAAACCCGAACGAGGTGATCACGGGTAAGCTAATCTTGAATTCTTGCGAAGTTTATACTTTACTAGATACCGGTTCTACCCATTCTTTTATCTCTCCTGCTTGTGCTCAACGTTTAAACTTGACTCCGGAGAAATTGGACTTTAACTTATCTGTTGAAACTCCGTTGGGTGAAACCTTCGTTACATCTACAGTTTATAAATCTTGCATGATCCAAGTTGGCACTATCACATTACCTGTTGATCTTATCTCTTTAAAGATACTTGCTTTTGATGTGATTTTAGGAATTGATTGGTTAACCACTCATCATGCTAAAATTGATTGTTTTCGTAAGGTTGTTAGTTTTCATATTCCTAACCAACCTGTCATACGAATTCAAACTACTAAACCACTAAAATCAGTCACTGTCATATCAAGCCACAAAGCTATTCGTTTATTGAAAAACGGATGTCAAGCTTTCTTAGCCCATGTTATGGATTTGAACAAAGACAAGTCAGATTTGAATAATATTTCTATTGTTAGAGAATTTTCCGATGTATTTCCTGAAGAACTTCCCGGTCTACCCCCGGAACGAGAAATTGAATTCTTTATTGACCTTGAACCCGGTACAAAGCCCATTTCTAAAACCCCATATCGAATGGCTCCTATTGAACTTCAGGAGTTAAAAGTCCAACTACAGGAGTTGTTGGACATCGGTTTTATTCGTCCTAGTACGTCTCCTTGGGGTGCTCCTGTTTTATTCGTAAAGAAGAAAGACGGGAGTATGCGACTTTGTATTGACTATCGAGAATTGAACCATGTCACCATCAAGAATAGGTATCCGCTACCTCGCATTGATGACCTGTTTGACCAGTTGCAAGGAGCACAATTCTTTTCAAAGATCGATCTTCGTTCTGGATATCATCAGCTGAAGATTAAAACTGAGGATATTCCAAAGACTGCCTTCAGAACTCGGTACGGGCATTATGAATTCTTAGTAATGTCTTTTGGATTGACTAATGCTCCTGCTGCCTTCATGGATATGATGAACCGTGTATTCAAAGAATATTTGGATCAGTTCGTTGTTGTCTTTATTGATGACATCCTCATCTATTCCAAAAGCCGTGAAGATCATGAGCGCCATTTGAAGCTGGTACTGCAAAGGCTTCGTGAAAACAAGCTATATGCCAAACTGAAGAAATGCGAGTTCTGGCTTGAGGAAGTAGCATTCCTTGGGCACGTGGTGTCAAAACATGGAGTATCTGTCGACCCGGCGAAGATTGAAGCCATACAAAGTTGGGAGCAACCGAAGTCGGTAACCGAAGTACGTAGCTTTCTGGGCTTAGCTGGTTATTATCGGAGATTTGTGGAAGGATTTTCTCGAATCGCTACTCCGTTAACTCAGCTGACTCGGAAAGATACAAAATTCGTATGGAGTGAGGAATGCGAGAAGAGTTTCCAAGAACTCAAGAGGAGACTCATTTCGGCACCTGTTTTGACAATACCATCTGGTTCGGATGGATTTGTTATCTACAGCGATGCTTCAGGCAAAGGGTTAGGATGTGTTCTCATGCAACATGGGAAAGTCATAGCCTATGCCTCACGACAACTCAAAGAATATGAGAGGAATTATCCTACTCATGATTTGGAGTTGGCAGCAGTCGTTTTTGCGTTGAAGATCTGGAGACACTACCTGTATGGGGAGAAAGTGGAGATCTATACAGATCATAAAAGCCTCAAATATTTCTTCACCCAAAAGGAACTCAACATGCGGCAACGACGTTGGCTTGAGCTGTTGAAAGATTACGATCATACCATCCAATACCATCCTGGAAAAGCAAACGTAGTAGCTGACGCATTGAGTAGAAGATCATATGCGGGTACGAGTGCAATGTTTTTAACACAAAGGCCCATTTTGTATGACTTGCAAAGGATGGAGATAGAGATGAAGGCTCCAAGTACCCACATGATGATATCAAATATACGAGTAGAACCGACTTTAATCGATAAAGTTAAAGCTGCTCAAGCTACGGATATAGAGCTGATGCGTATGAAGAAGAAAGTGCAAGAAGGTGCTATTCCAGAAGCAAGAATCGATGAAGAAGGAATACTTCGAGTCAACTCCAGACTTTGTGTTCCTAACGATTTTGACTTGAAGCATAGAATAATGATGGAGGCACACAACACACCGTTTGCAATCCATCCTGGGAGTACCAAAATGTATCACGATCTTCGACATACATTTTGGTGGAGCAATATGAAAAGAGAGATCGCGGAGTTTATCTCGAGATGTTTAACTTGTCAACGTGTAAAAGCGGAGCATCAAGTACCAAAGGGTCCATTGCAACCACTTGAGATTCCGAAATGGAAGTGGGAACACATTACTATGGATTTTGTTACAGGTCTTCCCAAGGTTTCTCAAGGCATAGATGCGATTTGGGTTATTGTTGATAGATTAACCAAGTCCGCTCATTTCTTGCCGATACGTGAGACTTATTCCCTTGAACGTCTTGCTAGTATGTACGTGAACGAGATTGTGAGATTGCATGGCAT
Source organism: Panax notoginseng (assembly GCA_016801055.1). Lineage (NCBI taxonomy): Eukaryota > Viridiplantae > Streptophyta > Magnoliopsida > Apiales > Araliaceae > Panax > Panax notoginseng. The sequence goes on from CM029013.1 coordinate 6,616,579, forward strand.
GCCAGTATCCATAGTTTCGGATCGTGACCCAAGATTCACTTCACGATTTTGGGTTAGCTTGCAGAAAGCTATGGGCACGGATTTACGATTCAGTTCAGCATACCATCCTCAAACGGACGGACAATCAGAGAGGACTATTCAAACTCTTGAAGATCTATTAAGACTTTGTGTCTTAGATCTCAAAGGGAGTTGGGATAAGTACCTACCATTGGTGGAATTCTCCTACAACAACAGTTATCAGGCGAGCATAGGTATGGCTCCATTTGAGGCGTTGTATGGAAGAAAATGTCGTTCTCCAGTATGCTGGGACGAGGTGGGTGAAGCAACATTGTTGGGACCAGAATTGGTACGCATTACTACAGAGAAGATCCAAACGATTCGACAACGTATACAAACGGCACAGGATCGACAAAAGAGTTATGCGGATCTTCATCGGAAGGACGTGGAATTTAATATTGGGGATCATGTATTGTTACGTGTTGCACCATGGAAGGGAGTTACAAGATTTGGGAAGAGAGGAAAGCTCAATCCAAGATTTGTTGGTCCATTTGAGATTCTTGAGCGAATAGGAAATGTGGCATATAGACTCGCATTACCTCCAAGCATGTCTCGTGTTCATAATGTTTTTCACATATCTATGCTTCGTAAATATGTTAAAGACCCGAACCACATTATTGAGTTAGAACCAGACGAGATAGCTGAAGATTTAACGTACGAGGAGGTACCTGTTAAGATCTTGGATAGGAAAGAGCATGTCCTACGCACGAAGGTTATACCACAAGTTAAGGTTTTGTGGAGAAACCATGCTATTGAAGAAATGACCTGGGAGTTGGAATCAGAAATGAAAGCGAGGTATCCTCACCTTTTTGAAACATCAGGTACGTACGTCAATTTCGAGGACGAAATTTCATAAGGAGGGGAGGTTGTAAGACCCCAACTTATTAATGAATAAAATCAAATTTTCTCTAAATATTATTGTGAATAATAAGGGGTTAATTTGATATAATACTTTGGTTATGGGTGAAATGTGCAAATTTTGCAAAATAAGCAAGTGGTTATAAAATATTTATTTTTGGTCGGTGAATATTCGGTTGGTCGTGGAATATTCTTGCTGTCGGGGAATATTCGTACGACGACGCAGCCTTGTGTGGGCCCCATAACGGAAAGCGATTGGATGAAGAAAACGACAAGTATAAGTTGTTTATAAATAACGGCGTAGTTGTTACCGTTAATACTGTTGGAATACCCGGTGGTTAAAATACAGTAGCACACGGTATTGCACCAATTATTGATTCTTACGTAAGAAGGCACTACTCAATAATTGTTACAGTAGTTATTATTCAATATTTTATTTTATTGATTCAATAATTGCTGCGTTGATATTTTATATTATTGTTGTTTCAATAATTGTTGCTGCACAGTATTTTCATTTATCAGATCAATAATTCATATTATTTGAATAATATTATTAGATAACATTATTGGCAATGTCTAGAAAGTTCTGTCTAAGGAGAGGTTTGGTCATCTAATTGCGCGCCAGTAAGGAGAAATCCTTATTGGAAAGCCCCCTCTTTCCTGGGAACGGCCTGGTTGTCATAAATGTGATTCTGTAATATTATTTGTGAATAATTAATTATTGATTCATATGATAAGGAAATATTTATTTTATGTGGATATAAATGAGGGATATATTTTTGTGGTTAAAAATGAAGGAGTTAATGTTGAGGTTTTTATCAGTATTTTTGTCGGAATGGAGGTATTAAAAATCAGGGTTTTTGAGATAGTTTGCGGGGGTTATAATTTTTAATCCGACCGTTGGATCGTGGTAATTTTTGGATATGTTATACATATATAAGTTGAGTATATGTCCACAAATTTTGAACCGTTAAAAATGAACGTATGATTTATTACGAATTTTACAAGATGACTGGTTCAGAAATTGTTGAATTTTCGGAGTTTATCATTTTGGTGGAAAATTCTAGAATTGGTGGGCCCCACTTGTGGTTGGTGAAGAAATGTGCTGAATTATATTTCAAATGTGGTGGGTGGGAATAGTAGCAGGTAAAGCCATCAGGTTGCAGGTCAAACCTACCAAAATTTTCCTATAAATAGAGGGCTAAGTTAGAATTGAAAATCACACCAGAAACAAGTTTTCTCTCTTTCTCTCTCTAGATTATTGAGTGTATTTTGTGAGTATTTAGATACTTTGAGAGTTTCTATTCATCAGAGCAAGTTTCTTTCAGCCTTATACCGGTATTCCGACCAGAAGTACTGATATTTTGAGGTAAGGGATATTATTTTCTTCTTAATGATATTATTTTCTTCAATATCATTATGCTGAAATATTGATATGAGTTTTTATCAAATTTGGAACTTTTTGTGTCGGGGGTTACTATTCACGTATACGGCACTATTCACGTATACGGCACTATTCACGAATACGGCACTATTCACCGAAAAATAAAATTTTCCCTTTTTGTCCAAGATGTCTATTATGGTTACTATCTTTGATTGTATCCATGTTTTGATCTTTATTTTTGAATTCTGCTTCACAATTGATTATTATGAAGTATTATTGATCTTGGATAAACTGTTATACGAATCCCTACTATTTGTCCTTCTGTCTCATTGGATTCGTTCTCTTTAAGATATTTTTCATCATCCTCAGTCCTAAATGATGATATTACTGAATATCTTTGGCCTGTAGTGCAAAGATGTATAATTACTTGATGAATATCTTTGGCCTGTAGTGCAAAGATGAACAGGTGTTGAGATGAACATGACCGACTGATGATACAAATGAATATCTTTGGCCTGTAGTGCAAAGATGAATATTTGGTTAAAGATGATTATTAATTGATGTTACAGGGATAAAATATTGATGATGGACTTTTAAATCTTAGAAGATAGTAGAATTCTTTCTCTACTTGACTCTTCTAATGGTTTGTTGTTTCCGCTGCAGTTGTTGATCTAAAACTTGTTGTCGATTATATTTTATCAGATTTTTCCCTGTTGAAGACTAACGATAATTTGTTGTATATTATCTTAGTCATAATATTCTTTACTGGGCTAGTTGAGCTCACCCTTTTCCTTTTTGTTCCATTTTTCTTCTCAGGAGGTGAGAACATAGCAGGATCTAGTCGGGGTATGGAGTGATGGTTCTAGAAAGATGTATTAGCAGTCCTCACTATTTCTGTAAAATAGTGTTTGAATAATTGTAATGAGGATTTATTTGAGTGTGGATATTGTCTAGAAGACAATATTTGTATTTAAACTCACAGTATGTGTTGTCGTATTTTGCACGACAATTGTATTATTGAAGTTGTAGTTTGCTTTCTGTACCATGTATTTGGCGACTCAGAATGGGTGTTGTATACCTATTCTGGGGGCGTCACATACCATGCAGTCTTACAATCTCGTTTATGTACATACGAGCAAGACGTTCAAGTGTATAAGTTTCTCGTATCGGTAAGAAATGAGCAGACTTGGTCAATCTATCAACAATGACCCAAATCGCATCAATACCTTGAGAAACCCTAGGAAGACCGTAACGAAATCCATGGTAATGTGCTCCCACTTCCATTCTGGAATTTCAAGTGGTTGCAATGGACCTTTTGGTACTTGATGCTCCGCTTTGACTCGTTGACAAGTTAGACACCTTGAGATAAACAACGCTATCTCTCTCTTCATATTGCTCCACCAAAATGTATGACGAAGATCATGATACATTTTGGTACTTCCAGGATGGATTGCAAACGGTGTGTTGTGCGCCTCCATCATGATTTCATACTTTAAATCAGGGTTGTTAGGAACACAAAGTCTGGAGTTGACTCGAAGTATTCCTTCTTCATCGATTCTTGCTTCCGGTATAGCACCTTCTTGCACTTTCTTCTTCATACGCATCAGCTCCAGGTCTGTAGCTTGAGCAGCTTTAACTTTATCGATTAAAGTCGGTTCTACTCGTATATTCGCCATCATCACATGGGTCCCTGGAGTCTTTAACTCTATCTCCATCCTTTGCAAATCACACAAAATGGGCCTTTGTATTGACAATATCGCACTTGTACCCGCATATGATCTTCTACTCAATGCGTCAGCTACCACGTTCGCTTTTCCAGGATGGTATTGAATGGTATGATCATAATCTTTCAACAGTTCAAGCCAACGTCGTTGTCGCATGTTGAGTTCCTTTTGAGTGAAGAAATATTTGAGGCTTTTATGATCCGTAAAGATCTCCACCTCCTCCAAATTTTAAGTGCAAAGACAACAGCTGCCAACTCTAGATCATGAGTAGGATAATTCCTCTCATATTCCTTGAGTTGTCTTGATGCATAGGCTATGACTTTTCCATGTTGCATGAGAACGCATCCCAACCCTTTGCTCGAAGCATCACTGTAGATGACAAATCCCTCCGAGCCAGATGGTATTGTTAGAACAGGTGCTGAAATGAGTCTCCTCTTGAGTTCTTGAAAACTCTGCTCACATTCTTCGCTCCAACTGAACTTTGTATCTTTTCGAGTCAGCTGAGTTAACGGAGTAGCGATTCGAGAAAATCCTTCCACGAATCTCCGATAATAACCAGCTAAACCAAGAAAGCTACGTACTTCGGTCACTGATTTAGGTTGCTCCCAGCTTTGAATAGCTTCAATCTTTACCGGGTCAACCGATATGCCACGACTTGATACTACGTGCCCAAGGAATGCTACCTCCTCCAGCCAGAACTCGCATTTCTTCAACTTGGCATAAAGTTTGTATTCACGAAGCTTTTGGAGTACCAGCCTCAAGTGTTGCTCATGATCTTCACGGCTTTTGGAATAAACAAGGATGTCATCGATAAAGACGACCACAAAGTGATCCAAATATTCCTTGAATACCCGGTTCATCATATCCATGAAGGCAGCAGGAGCATTAGTCAATCCAAAAGACATAACTAAGAATTCATAATGCCCATACCGAGTTCTGAAGGCAGTCTTTGGAATATCCTCAGTTCTAACCTTCAGCTGATGATATCCAGAACGAAGATCGATATTTGAAAAGAAGTGTGCTCCTTGCAACTGGTCAAACAGGTCATCATTATGTGGCAATGGATACCTATTTTTGATGGTGACATGATTCAACTCCCGATAATCAATACAAAGTCGCATACTCCCATCTTTCTTCTTCACGAACAGAACAGGAGCACCCCAAGGAGAAGTACTAGGACGAATAAAACCAATGTCTAACAATTCCTGCAGTTGAGTCTTTAACTCCTGAAGTTCAATAGGAGTCATTCGATATGGGGCTTTGGAAGTGGGTTTTGTACCGGGTTCAAGGTCGATACAAAATTCAATTTCACGCTCTGGGGGTAGGCCAGGAAGTTCTTCGGGAAATACGTCAGGAAATTTATTAACAACAAAAATATCATTCAAAGCTGACGTATTTTTGTTTAGATTTGTGACATGAGCTAAGAAAGCTTGACATCCGTTTTTCAATAAACGAATAGCTTTATGGCTTGAGATGACAGCGATTGATTTAATGGTTTGGTTGCTTGAATTCGCATAATAGGTCGATTAGGAATATGAAAGCTAACAACCTTACGAAAACAATCAATTTTTACATGATGAGTAGTTAACCAATCAATCCCTAGTAAAAGTAACGGCGGAATCATTGGTGGACCCCACAACAGAATTATTATCGGATTGAGAAAACGACAAAGATAGTTTATTAAAAATAACGGCGGAAGTTTTACCATTGTTACTGTTGAACTACTCGGTAGTAAAAGTACAATAATACGTGTGGTTGCATAGTAGCACACGGTATTGATTATTAATGCTTATGTGAGAAATCACTCAGTTTGATTCCATTATTGTCAGTTAATAATATGAATTATTTAGCGATAATGACGTTTTGTTTTATTCGTATTATTAACGTAATAAAACAGAAACATCTTTTTATATAAAACAAAATACTTTATTAAAGTTATTCTATAAATAGAATATATTATATTTTATTTAAAAGATTTTTCTTTAAATATGGACCGTCAGATTAAAGTAATCAATCTGGACCGTTCATGGATTAGTTACTATGCATTCTATTTTTCTATAAATAGCAGCTCATTCCTTCATTATTTCTTACGAATTCACTGAACTCTAGAGAGAGAAACTATAGAGAGAAACTATAGAGAGAGAGAAGAAGAGTATTCTGCTACTTAACTACTTCCTTACTTCAGCTCTTCTTTAAAACGGTAAGGGGTGTTATTCTTTCTTATTCATGAAGAGAACTGTTGTTATTCTATTTCTTATTATTCTGTTGGAATAACCTGTATACGTGGTCTACCCTATACTTGGTGACATTCTGCTATTATTCTGTTGGAACATCCTGTCTGTGTGTTTTACACCGGACCTGGTTCCGTTTTTGTTATTATTCTGTTGGAACATCCTGTCTGCGTGTTTTACACCGGACCTGGTTCCATTATTTATTATTCTGTCGGAATATCCTGTCTGTGTGTTTTACACCGGACCTGGTTCCATTATTTATTATTCTGTCGGAATATCCTGTCTGTGCGTTTACGCCGGACCTGGTTCCATTATTTATTATTCTGTTAAGAATAACCTGTCTGTGCGGTCTATCGCATGCATGGTGATTTCTTTTGTTATTTCATTCTTTATTGTACTCAGTTGGTTAAGTTTTGACTTCTATACTCCATGAAATTTGTGGAATATCCTTGATAATTGCGTTTCATCTAGTATCTATTTATGAAAACATTCTCCTGATCATTCTTGAATCTTACTCCACAAAGTAGTATCATGTTGACAATTTGGACGTTGTTAATTCTTGGATAAATTAATTCTTGAACTTGTTTTATTGAATTCTTATATCATTGTCATCATCCTCATGTTTATAAAATATTGAAAGTCATCTGTGGCCTGTAGTGCATAGTTGGACTTGGTATGATTATGACCAGGGATTATTCGGTATAATCATGACCGTAATGTTACAAATGATGTGGTAAAAGTCCTCATTGGCCCGTAGTGCATTGATGGACAGTTGTTGGCATGATCATGACCATTAATGAATATACGAATATCCTTGGCCGTAGTGCAGGGGTGATTCGATGATGTGAATTATTTTATTAAGCTGAGTCTCAGCGATCACAGTGTTGGAAAATCTTTAAAATCATAAAAGATAGTAGAGTTTATCTTATACTTGACTCTTTTAATGGATTGCTTGTTCCGCTGCAGTTAAACTAGATGTCTATTGTATTTTATCAGTTTAATATTGTTGAAGGCTAATGATAATTTATTCTGCATTATCTTAGTCATAATATTTCTTACTGGGCTAGTTGAGCTCACCCTTTCTTTCACTGTTCTCTTCAGGAAATGAGAACGTAGCTGGGGCAAGTCGGGGAACGGAGTGATGGTCCGAATGATAGTATTAGTTAGTAGTCCTCACTATTCTATGTAATGGTGTGTTAATAAATGTAACGAGGACTCCTTTTGAGTATGAATACTCTCTAGAAGATAATATTTATATTCAAACTCACAGTTTATGTTTTGTCGTATTGTACACGACAGTTGTATTAGTAAGTTGTATTTGTATTCTGTACTATGTATCTGACGACCCAAGATGGGTGATGTATACCTAATTTTGGGGGCGTCACAGCAACCACACGTATTACTGTACTTTTACTACCGAGTAGTTCAACAGCAACAATGGTAAAACTTCCGCCGTTATTTTTAATAAACTATCTTTGTCGTTTTCTCAATCCGACAATAATTCTGTTGTGGGGTCCACCAATGATTGTGTCGTTGTACGAATATTCCCTGTTAAAACGAATATTTCCCGACCAATCAAATATTATATAACAACTTGCGTACTTTGCAAAATTTATAAATATTACCCACAACTATAACATTATATCAAATTAACTCCATAATATTCAAAAGTGATATTTATAGAAAATTTATCTTTATTTATAAAAGTTGGGGTCTTACAATTAACCTTAATTTTTATAATTTTTAAAATATATTTATATATATTTAATTATTAATTTTAAAAATAATTAATTTGAATTAAAAAAATCAAAACTGATTAATTAATTTGGTAACGAGCAATATTCAGTAAATGGATTATGAACGAACGAACAGTCACCGTAAACCCAGGAAGAAGAAGAAGTGAGCTAAACTGCTCCATGCAGCTACCATTCCGACGGCCGCACAGCCACGAGGGTCAGTTCAGTTGTAGGTTTTTAGTGTGTATACTATGAATAGTACTTTTGTTTTAAAAAATTAAAAAAAGAAAACATATTCGTCAAACTTTAAACTATTCCGCTTTAGAACGCTCTTGCTTTCTTTGCGCTCTTGCTTTCTTTGCACTCTTGTCTAAATTCCGTTTTTAATCAACTAAGCAATCAAGTTTTTGAGTGTTGAGCCTTAATTTCCTTTCTTAGAACATGGAAGAAGAAAGCCATCACAATATAGCTGAATCTCTCATTTATTCTTCTTCAAGTACCCTTAATGGGCCTTCATCTTCTTCACTGGTTCAAGAAGAAAGAGAAGAAGAAGAAGAGCAGCAGCAGCATCAAGATCGGCAGCAATCGAATGTATTTAATCGAACAAATCTATCATTTTCCAATTTGGGGTCGACTGATTTGGGACACGAAATTTGGTCCTGTTTCACTGTGCTCTTCACATTTTGGTTCTTTGGTCAGTCTTCAAACATATCTTCTTTTTTTTAATCAATTTTTTTAGTGTCGGTATATGCTATACTTGTAATCTTTTTAACGAGGAAAAGGAAATTCAGAAAAATAAAGTACTTCCTCGGTTAAAAAAAAGAAGAAGTCCCATTTGATTTTTTTTCCTAATTAATTTACAAAATCTTAAGATTCAAAGTTGATGCGAATTTGTTTGCTTTTGATTAATGCAATAGTTAACCTAAAATACTTGATAAGTATTACTTCAATATAAATTGTTGTTTCGAAAATTAAAATAAACTCACTCACAATTTGAATTTTAGGATTTTGCCAAGTGACTAGGATTTCTTCAACACTTTGGGCTCGCATGATTGTTTCGGAAAGAAGGCACCAGAATTGGATAATGGTGTACTTTAGGTGCTAATCCTCAGTTTTGTCAACGGAATTTGAATTATGAATCCGTTTTGTCTAGTCTCCTGTAGGATTTATTGTTTTGTTTTGATAAAAGTGCCAAGTGTTTCAAATAACTGAAATGCCATTTTCAAATCCAATTTCATGAAATTTGGTGGCTCCCAACACACTTTAAGTAGAACTTCTAGTTTTAAAGTGCTATCAACTTCCAGCGAAATAATATGGAAAGTGAAAATTTTCACAAATTTCAGTTGGTTCTGACTAATTTCAATCTCCGTTTGTATTTTCTCATGTATCAATTGATGACTTCGTTTGTCCTGATATTGTTCATTTGCGTGGATTTTCCTGATATTTCATATCAGCAGCATCCATGATTGTGATATTTAGCTTTTATGGACCAGTGGATTTACATTTGTGCCCAAATTGCTCACGCCTTGTACAAGTTAACTCACTCTTTGTGCAGTCAATTAAGGTTATTTGCTCTTTTTCTCATTTGAACATTCCATTGCTTTTGGTTGCTGCTATTATATTATATTTAATTTCAGTTGCTTTATGAATAGTCTCAGGAAATAAAGGAGTCAACACATGGGGCAAGACTATATGGATTTTATGAAACTCCTTCTTTGGATGTTGAGATCACCTGGTCTGAGACACATGGTGCATATGTACAATTTGGTCATCACAAGGCAAAAATTCTCAAGTTTATTTTAAACCTATTATATACTTTAGTCTTAATGATGCTATGATTTGGTGTTACCCTATTTTTTTTCTTGAGTCTTTCCCTTTTTCCAATACATTTCTCGGTAATTTTTATTATTTCAAGCGAAATCCTTAAGAAAAAAGTTTATTAGAATCTGAAAATTTTGAGTTTGTTCATTCAAGGAAAAACTTAAAAATCTGCACATTATACAAAAAAATGGTGAATCTCCCTATATCTGCTAATGCTTCCATTCATGAATATGGATTCTGAGATGCTATGATAGCTGCACAATTGGAAATGATTATTCTGGTTTTGCAGGAATGGGAATACTTTCTGAACATGGGATCTAAATTGAATATTTCATACAGCGTAAAAACCTCAATTTCTGCTCCTTTATCTCTTGTAATATCTCAAGGTAATAACTTCTTTTTGTCATCAGATCTAACCCTTTTTTGGATAATATAGTGCTTACAATATTTATGGTTTGAATGTATACGAATCTGTAGGAGTTATTAGAGCAATGTTCTAGAAACCCGGACTTGGAATTGGGAACATAGAAGAGCGTAATAAATATACAAGTTAGAAAAGAAAGTAACTTTAACTTAATATAAGTTTTGATAGCCTATGATTATCCTTCCGCTTTTAGAAATTTTGTGATACTTACATGTTTAGGCTGTAAACTAAATAAACTGATCTGCTCCTATCCTTCTTCTGCTTGCAATTTCGAAACACTCTGTTGTATAATTGTTTGATTGTTTCTAGCATGTGCCTTTAAACTCCAGTTGGATTTCTATTTAGACAAAAGAATAACAATTTAGTGTTACTTAAGATTGTCATATGTACAAGTATTACTTGATTTTACTTGTGTACTTTCTCCAATATCCATTTTGCAGGTAGAGATAGCCTTCTTGAGTGGATTGAGGATCCATCATATCCTAATACAACTTTGTCTTGGAATATTATTCACGGTAATGAAAGATTTATGTTGTTGTTGGTTGTTAATTGTGAATTAGTTCTCTTAATCATTTCTTTGTTTCTTCTTCATTTTTTTTTTCTTTTTTTAAATTTATTTGCAGGGGATGGTATGATCCAACAGGATATTTTGAGCTCTAAAAGCTATTATATTGCACTGGGTAGCTTGAACACTGATGAGGTGGAGGTAATAATGTTAATATGTCAATTTGTTCTTGTAATTGTTTTTTTGGGTGCTTCAAGTTTTGAAATTATTTCAACTGCCAAGCTCTAAGTATGGCAGAAGTCCATGGATGGTTGTAGTGATGTCTTATGTAACAGTATATTTCCGAGTGAAAATAGCAATTCCCTTTAGGTTTTACTGTCCATATAACAAAGGCTAAGAACCAATTGTAAGCACACAAACTTGGTTTGTTAACTAGCGCAAGTTGAAGATCTATTAGCTGTTTGTTGTCCGCACAGAACATTTTCAGTACAACAAGTGATGTGTGACTTATAGAAAATATTATTACATTTATTTTGTAACTGCTGTTTACATTAGAATGAAAATTTAAATAAGGTTCTCATTTGTTATTCCTTTTTCTTTCACTTATATCAGACAATACTGCATTGTATAGGTTCGACTAAATTTTACGATAAAGGCATTTGTCTATGATACAACTAAAGCATATTACAACTGCTCTCTGAGTCATGGTGAATGCAGCCTTGAGGTTTTTCTTCTGAGGACAAATGCTGCTCTCCTAACTTCTCCTGCTCGTGAACAGGTAAAGATTTATTTTCTCCTAGATGTTTTCCATTTTATTTTCCTGAAATCGAAGAGCCAGACACTTGCAGTCGGAATTTCTACTATCCCTGCCATCATAAACATACCCTTTATTGATTAATCAGAACTTTGCATCCAATGTATATGGTGATTGGAATATTCTTTAGTTCATTTGGGAAAGATGAATGATAGCAAGTTTCCTTGCCGGTCACATTTATGTTCTCGATCCAAGGGTGACTCAAAATTTCTCTGTGGTACTTCCTGATTTGAATAGACTAATCCTTATTCATGCTAACCCCTTCTAGACTTCTGTTATGAGGCTTAAGCCTTCCCTTTTTTGTCTTTAATTTTCATAGACCTTTCCAATGATATCGAACATGGGTTTTCGTGTTAGTATTTTAGAATAACCATGTGTTCCAACACAAAATGTTCTTCAGATCCCATGTATTAAAAACTTACTTTTTCCCTTCTTCTCCTTTTTTTTTAATAAACCCTTCTTTTTTGGGGTTGTAGATAATGCTGTACTTGTTTTGACTTTTCAAAAATATTAACAAAAAAATAACATTTACTTGTTTTTGTTTACTCAGGGAGCCAATAATGAGTGGAATGTCAAACTGTCTTATGGTCCCCGTTGGACGACTTTTTTTCTAGGATCAGGTCATTTTTTGTTTGCCTTTTTTGTCATTCTCATGGAACCTTGTAATAACGTTTATTCTTATATTATTGATTGCTTCTACATGTAGGTTATGTGTCCATCTTCATGATATTGGCCTTCAAAATCTTTAGAATGTTTCAGATTGACAGAAGAAATAGAGCGACAATGCAAGCTGTGGAGACCGGATCTGAACAAGCCCCATTACTTTCACGAAAAGATGATGATCTCTCGAGCTTGGGTTCATCCTACGATTCAATCTCTCATGATGAGGAAGAACTGGATAAGTGGCTTGCAGTGGTTTATTCTGATGGAAAACTACTAGAGGGAGAAACCAATAGCAATCCTCAGCGTCTTTGTGTTATATGCTTTGATGCCCCTAGGGACTGCTTCTTTCTTCCATGTGGCCACTCTGCCACATGTTTTACTTGTGGAACAAGGTTAGCTCACTCTTCTGTTGAATATTGGTAGGAAAATTTAAGGTTTGGGAGGTCTGAGGGTAAGCAAAAATTTTGAATCGCGAACCAAACTGGTTTAAGGTTGTTTGAGATGTACTATAAAAATCATTGGTTTGGTTTGGTTTTGGCTCATTCAAGAAACCATTTATTAAAAGCAACCCAACTCGACTGTGTTTATAAATTAAAATTATGTGTTACGTCACATAATATGGTACTCCCTCCCTTCCATATTATTTTCTCATCGGAGAATTTTAAACTCAAAATTGACATAGATTCTTTTAATTTTAATCAACACAATGATGAATATTGTAAACTATCTAAAACGTATTACTCATTGTAAGTTTTATTGTTTTATATTTTTTAATGAGTCATCTCAATTTTGAAATTGAAAATGTCTCAAATTGACTTTCAAAAGTCAATAATGATTGTATTAGTACTTATGTTTTCAGCTTTGAGAATTCTGAGGTTTACATTATGTGGCCCTATTTATCCTTTGATTGATTTTTTGTTTATAATTATCAACTTTGAAAAGTTTTAAGAACCTTTTGCGAACAGGTGGTTTAAAAGCCAAACCATGATATGGGGTTTGGGTGGTTTCAAATTTAAGATGGTTTAATTTGGTTTACAATATTGAATAACCATGGTGGTTTGGTTTGGTTTGGTTATGGTTTGAGCCTAAAACGTCCCCAAAGCAACGCGTGCACACCCCTACTTGCGATATTGATTCCCCAGCTATAGGGATTTAGTTGAAAAGTAGGTGTTGTTAAGTAAATAAATCACTCTTTCCTACGTTCAGGATCTTTGATCAAATGCATTGTTATGCTCTTTTATGCCCTGATCTTCCATTTTGCATTCAGGATCCACCTTATTGTGCTGGTTAACTTGTGTATGAGTTAACAAGTGCAAAGCTTATTAACCACATATTCAAACTGAATGTTCCCATGCATTACTTTATCCTTTTTAGTTTCAATTTTTTTTTTAGTTTAAAGGCTTCATGTGTTGATAACCATTTGAGTTTATTACCCTGCAGGATTATTGATGAGGCTGGTACATGTCCCATCTGTTGTAGGACCATGAAAAAGGTGAGGAAGATAATCGCTGTATGAGCAGTGTATCCAACCTTAAATCTTCGCGCACCGGGTTGACCAACTTCGAGATTTTCATTGGAGATGCATTCTATTACATGAGGCCGAGGTGGGTTTGTAAAGGATTTGTGTTCCAAGTGTTTGCTGGAGTATGATTGCATGGAAGGCGCAGACTATGACAGACTACTTATTTCTTCAACTAGACAACTATGGTTTAGGCATTCATTCTGTACAAATATACCATGATTATATGCATCAAGCCCATGTAAGTTGGTTTAAAATTTTTAGTAGGACCAAAGTTCGTTGCCTTTAATTCAGATGGTTACAGTATGGACAGTTCTGTCCATGTGCACAACAACTGCACCATTTCGTTCATATACTCAGATTAATGGAACCCATAAAAAATGGTGATATTGTAGCTCCTATGCTTTCTGTACAAAACATTATTATGTTATAATCACCCAAGGAACAGAAATTTCCTGGTTGAAACACAAAATACGCAGAACAATAGTAACAAAGACTACAAAGAATCACCTTATTTGGAAAATGAAATTTTTGGTAAACATACATAGACTAATACTTGGTTAAGTGCGCTTAACAGATGTGACTACTTCCTTCAGAGTTTTGAAGTTGAGTGTTGAGCTTCCATTTGATTCTAAAGCTTTGATTGCTTGTTCTCTGAGTACACCAATGTTGTTCCTCAGTTCCTTCCCCTTTTCACTCAACAAAACAAGATCTAAAGCGTTCATCAGTTCACGACCCTCGAGTTTAACCCCAAACCGCCACACCTCCTCCACCAACCGTATGGTCAGAAAATGTTCTCCCAGAAACGGCCTGCCAATCAAAGGCACACCCGCCTGTAATACTCTCCAACATAGAATTCCGCCCACAATTCGTTACATGGGCTCCAACCGAAGAATGTTCCAACACTTGCAACTGGGGAGCCCATGAAACCATCTTCCCAATATTACTACCACTGGTTCTTTCAATAAATCCTTCTGGCAAAATGTGCCATTCACTCGCTGGGAGTGACCAAAGAAATGGAACTCCAGTAGCTTCAAGTGCTTGGGCGCCGCGCATGCGACAAGTTCATTTGGTAGGCATTTCATTAAGGTACCGAAGCTAATATATGCAACTGATGCAGCTTTATGCATGTTCAACCAAAGTATGCATTCATCGGAAGATTTAGATGTTGGCGCTGGTTTGTTTAATGAATCGTAAATTTTGATTTTAAATCGTCGGTGACAACCGTGTCAAGTTCTTCAAAGGAGTTGAGCACAACTGCGGCAGCTTTTGGCAAGGTTAAGGCCATCTGATAATGCAAAACTCCGAGCAAATGTTGTCTGTCTTCTAAGAGGAGTTTAGGTATGTCAGTGATGCGTATTGTTGACATTCCAGGGATGTGTTCAAATGGTTGTTGATCTGCATTACCTGTTAGAATATTTTATTCCTTATGTGGCCTTTACTATTTATGTAATTATTGGGCTTACATATTGTATTAATTTAATAACTTTATTTATGGGTTTGGTAATTAATTATGTGGCCTATAAATAATATTCCTAATAGTATTTGGCATAATGGGCCCTAGGGTTTCATAATCTTGATGGACGATTTTGACCCTTAGTTATTATATAAATAAAACAGTTAGGGTTTGGTCCCAGTTGTCGTCTCAAGAATTTTATACACACCCATACATCCATCCTAAGATTGAGAGAGGCAATTGAAGACCTTCACCCTTAAGCGCAGCGGAAACGTGATACATACGAGATGACTTCTCTCAATTCATGTAAGTACTTATTATTATGATTATTGATTTTATTTTATTCTATGCAATAACACGTTCTTGTATAATTTATTCAACATCTGGTATCAAAGCTATGGTTACGTTATTGTATAGAATAAATTATTTATGTTATTATGTTATAAATTTTAATATCATAAAGTAATTAAATTATGCTGTTTCGGAGAGTGCTTTGCCGATTATTAATTCAATTTATTTCAATGTCAATTCATGCATAATTTTACGTTATGGTTACATTAAGGAATTTCAGAACGGAAAAACCTTTTCGAAAATCTTTTTGATTCCTCATGTGCTATGTTATGTATCCTGATTTTTGTTTATTTATTATTATTGTTTTTTTTTAATACTTGTGTAATGGACTGCAATTACATACTGCAATATGTTAACACATCTATATGCTGTGTACATTCTCCATCCTTGGGAAAAGCACAATAATTACGAATTCTGATTATCACATATATAAATTGAATTGATCAACTAATCTGCCAAAAGCAACTCATGAATCATGTTTCAAAAATATATATATATGCTTTGACGGTGACGTGTTGGGTGAAAGCCTGATAGTTTGCACGAGTCTTATCAATCATGTAAATTATTAGAAAGAAAAGCTTTTGATATGGAATACTAATTGATTATGTCTTGAACAGAACTTTAGTTACCCTTTACTGTCACAGATCACAGGGCTTTATTTAAGCTTAATAGACAGAGATTGTATATGTGGGCATGAATACTAAAATAGACAGATCACGATCATGAATATTAAAATAATATATATTAAATTTATTATTTATTATGTTTAGATAATATTATGATATTCTTATACCCTCATGTATTCGTGTTAAAATTAACGTGATTATTTAATAATCAATTCATGTTCATAATTGTATATCATAATTTAAAATTTTAGAACATGATATAATATATTATTAGGGCTTTTAAGTTGGTACATGTAAATTTTAAAATAATGTTAATTTTCAAACTTGATTAATACATTTAAAGAAAATTGAGTTTGATCATAATAATTTACATGTATGCGTGACTCTTTTATTGTTAAAATTAATAATCAACCCAACGGAGGGTTATTAATTGAAACAATTAAAGATTAAGAAAAGTCACATAATGTTACATTTAATAAATGAATATTTTAATTTTACCCAACGGAAAATTAGAATTAAAATTTTTTAAATGGAATTTTATTGCATAAGTAACATTTTTATTTCGTTTTCTGCCCAACGGTGATGCGTGGATAAATGTGTTGTATATTATTTTATGGGGATGTTATTTGTATATTATTAATTGGACCAACGAAAAATTAATAATTATGCACCAACATCTCATTAAAATCTATTTTTAGGTGTTGTAAATAGATTTTATATAACTAACTGCTTGCCCTACAGTTGGTTTTTATTATGATTAATTATTGTTGTACATTGTGGATTTCTTTTAGTTTTTTGTAAGCATGCTTATGAGCTTGATTGTATTTCAGCATTGACTCCAACTAGTATTTCTGGGTATCTCTCTGGAATTGAAGCCTTGAATGGAACTAATTTTACTGTTTGGAAAGAGCAAGTGAAAATTGTTCTCGGCGTTATGGATTTGGACTATGCATTACGAGTTGATCATCCTGCTCCACTTACAGATACAAGCTCAATTGAGCAAAAATCTATTTATGAAAAATGGGAGCGATCCAACCGCATGTCCCTTATGATTATGAAAAACTCTATCACGACAGCTATTCGAGGAGCCATTCCTGACTCTGAGAATGCTAAAGAGTACTTAACTTCAGTCGAGGAACAATTTAAGGGTTCTTCTAAAACTCATGCAAGTACCCTTATTTTGAAAATGCTCACTAGCAGGTATGATGGGGTTAGTGGAGTGCGCGAGCACATTATGATGATGAACGACATGGCCTTTAAATTAAAGGGTATGGACATGGCGATTTCTGAGGGTTTTCTTGTTCACTTCATTATGACTTCTCTTCCTGCACAATTTGATCCATTTAAGATCAATTATAACACGCAGAAAGAAAAATGGAAGATGAGTGAGTTAATTGCCATGTGCGTCCAAGAAGAAGAAAGGCTTAAGATTGAAAAACCTAATGTTGCTCATCTAACTACCACTAGATCTCATAAGAAGAAGGCTCATAAAAATGGCAAAGGTTTTAACAATAAGGATAAGCAAATTTCTACCAAAACAAATAAGGCAAATCATTCAGGTAACAACTCTGAGGCAGGTCCTAAATGTCACTTCTGTAAGAAGCAAGGACATATTCAGAAAGAATGTCCTAAATTCAGAGAATGGCTTGAAAAGAAAGGTATATCGTCCTTCAATTATGTAACTTATGAATCCTTTCTAATTGATGTTCCTTCTAATACATGGTGGCTTGACACTGGTGCTATGGTTCACATTACTAATTCATTGCAGGGATTCCTTTCAAAGAAGACGCTCCAAAAGGGGGAAAGAACCATTAAAGTTGGCAATGGAGAGTCTATACAAGTTGAAGCTGTAGGAACTCTTCCTTTAGTTTTGGAGAGTGGTTTCACCTTGTATTTATATGATACTCTTTATGTTCCCAGTATGACACGGAATTTAATTTCTGTATCTAAACTTGACGTTGATGGATTTTCGTTTAAGTTTGGGAATAATAAAATAATTATTTATCATTACTCTCATGTTATTGGTTCTGGCTCTTTAGAGGGAAACCTCTATAAGATAAATTTGGATAATGTGTTTGCTGAATCCTTATTAACAATGAATGTGACAGAAAATACCTCTAAAAGTGGAACTAAGAGAAAACTAGATAATGAGAATTCTTCAAAATTGTGGCATAAACGCTTAGGCCATATTTCAAAAGACAGAATGCAACGTCTTGTAAAGGATGGAATTCTTCATTCACTAGATTTTTCTGATCTTGACCATTGTATTGAATGTATAAAAGGAAAATTTGTGAAAGGTAATAAGAAAGGAGCAACTAGAAGTAGTGCACTTCTTGAGGTGATTCACACTGATATATGTGGACCATTTTCTCCAGGAATTGGTGGACACAAATCTTTCATTACGTTCATTGATGACTATTCTCGTTATACTTATGTGTACCTGATTAATGAAAAATCTGAATCACTAAATATGTTTAAAGTTTTCAAGGCTGAAGTTGAAAATCAACTTGAGCGAAAAATTAAAGTAGTGAGATCAGATAGAGGCGGGGAGTATTATGGTAAACACTCCGATACAGGTCATAGTCCTGGCCCATTTGCCTTATTTTGTCAAGAAAATGGAATCGTCACTCAGTATACAATGCCTGGTACACCACAGCAGAATGGTGTAGCTGAGAGGCGAAATCGTACCCTTATGGATATGGTACGTAGTATGTTATGCAATTCTAGCTTACCTGTATTTTTGTGGACTGAGGCATTAAAGACAGCTGTTCATATTTTAAACCGGGTTCCTAGCAAATCTGTCCCTAACACTCCTTATGAAATTTGGACAGGTAGGAAACCTAGTTTAAAATACTTACGGGTGTGGGGTTGTCCAGCCGAGGCTAAGATTTTTAATCCACAAATAAAGAAACTTGACTCTAAAACCATTAGTTGTCATTTTATTGGATATCCTGAGAGATCTAAGGGTTTTCGATTTTACTGTCCCTCTCATACCACTAGAATTGTTGAGACTAGGCATGCAGAGTTTTTAGAGAATGGTGATTTAAGTGGGAGTGGTGAGCCTAGAAAAATTGATCTTGAAGAAAACAGATTTTATGTTTCTAATCCTGTAATTCAAGAAGGTGAGGCACAACCTCCCATTGAGGCGAATGATATCCCTGAGATAGCTGAGCCACCACCTAATGTTGAACCTCACATTATTGAAAATCATATTCCTGAAATTGTGCAGCCTTTACGAAGGTCCGAAAGACCTAGAAAGCCTATTAATTTTGATGATTTTATAACCTATCTTAATGAGATTGACTATGATTCAAGTAAGATTAATGATCCTATCTCCTATAAAGAAGCCATTATGAGTGCTCAATCAACTCAATGGCTTGAAGCCATGAATGATGAGTTGAAATCAATGGAGCTTAATAACGTTTGGGATCTTGAGGAATTACCAAAAGGTTTTAAACCTGTTGGTTGTAAGTGGGTCTATAAGACCAAATTAGATCCTAAAGGGAACGTTGAAAGGTATAAAGCTCGATTGGTTGCTAAAGGTTTTACTCAAAAGGAAGGTGTGGATTATAATGAAACTTTCTCTCCAGTATCCAGGAAAGATTCATTTAGAATAGTCATGGCTTTAGTAGCTCATTATGATTTAGAGTTACATCAGATGGATGTTAAAACTGCATTCCTTAATGGTAACTTGCATGAGAATGTCTATATGGCACAACCAGAAGGTTTTTTGGTTAAAGGCAAGGAACATATGGTATGTAGACTTAAGAAGTCCATATATGGGTTAAAACAAGCTTCTCGACAATGGTATCTTAAGTTTCATGAGGTGATGAGTAATTTTGATTTTAAGAAAAATATAGTGGATCAATGCATATACTTGAAGGTCAGTGGGAGTAAATTTGTTATTCTTGTTTTGTATGTTGATGATATACTACTTGCAAGTAATAACTTAGACATGTTGCATGAGACCAAACGTTTTCTTTCTGGAAATTTTGATATGAAGGATCTTGGTGAAGCCTCTTATGTTATAGGTATTGAAATTCATCGAGATAGGTCTCGTGGGATATTAGGATTGTCCCAAAGAGCTTATATTGACAAAGTTCTTAACAAATACAACATGCAAAATTGCTCCCCTACTGTCGCACCTATTGTTAAGGGTGACAAATTTGGCTTATATCAATGCCCTAAGAATCAACTTGAGCGTGATCAAATGAATCTTATTCCCTATGCTTCTGTGGTTGGGAGTCTTATGTACGCTCAAGTTTGTACACGTCCAGATATAGCATATGTAACTGGCATGCTTGGACGTTATCAGTCCAATCCAGGTTTGGATCACTGGAAAGCAGCCAAAAAGGTTTTACGCTACTTACAGGGTACTAAGGATTTTATGCTTACATTCAGAAAAACAGATAACCTTGAAGTTGTTGGTTATTCTGATTCTGATTTTGCTAAGTGTAAAGACGAAAAGAAATCTACATCAGGGTACATTTTTATGCTTTCAGGAGGCCCTATTTCGTGGAGAAGTCATAAGCAGGAATTAACTACCACTTCCACGATGATGGCAGAATATGTGGCTTGTTATCATGCTACTTGTCACGCCGTATTGCTGAGGAATCTTATTTCAAGACTTAAGGTTGTAGATTCCATTTCAAGGCCATTGAAAGTATTTTGTGATAATGATTCTGCTATTAGTTTTTCCAATAGCACTAGTTCGAGTGGTGCTGGACTATACCTCGACACTAAGTACTTATTTGTCAGGGAAAGAGTTGAAGATCAAAGCGTTGTCATTAAGTATATTAGTACGCATGATATGTTAGCGGATCCACTTACGAAAGGCTTACCACCCAAGCTCTTTTTAGAGCATGTTGCCGGCATGGGTTTAACTGGTAGTCTTAATTAGTAAGTTATTTTGATGTAAGACAACAATTTTGAGCTCGTTGTTTTGAACTTCACTTTATGTTTATGGTTTGCTATTCTCTTTATTGTGCACACTTGAGATCTTGTGAGCAAACGGTACGGTTATGTTTTGGACCATATGAATGAGTTTAATCTATTACCACTTATGTAAACTTTATTCATACTTGTTATGCTTAATGTTAATCTTTGTTTTAATAAAAGTACTAATTGTGTAACTAATGGGGATCTTGTGTTAATAGTGACACAAAGATTGTATTAATTCGCATTGGTAATTTTTATTTGAACAGGATGTAGACATTAAATTAATACTTGGCCAAATTAATGATTGTGAGCGTTATGTTTTGTATATAAATAGTATTACGGCCAAGTGGGAGAATGTTAGAATATTTTATTCCTTATGTGGCCTTTACTATTTATGTAATTATTGGGCTTACATATTGTATTAATTTAATAACTTTATTTATGGGTTTGGTAATTAATTATGTGGCCTATAAATAATATTCCTAATAGTATTTGGCATAATGGGCCCTAGGGTTTCATAATCTTGATGGACGATTTTGACCCTTAGTTATTATATAAATAAAACAGTTAGGGTTTGGTCCCAGTTGTCGTCTCAAGAATTTTATACACACCCATACATCCATCCTAAGATTGAGAGAGGCAATTGAAGACCTTCACCCTTAAGCGCAGCGGAAACGTGATACATACGAGATGACTTCTCTCAATTCATGTAAGTACTTATTATTATGATTATTGATTTTATTTTATTCTATGCAATAACACGTTCTTGTATAATTTATTCAACATTACCATCTTGCTTGCCTGTTTAATTACGTACATCAAGAAGGTATAATAATTAAGCTATATTTCTTTTCTTTTCGCGGATAGGAACTCCGAACTAGTACTATATATTCTTTGAGAATTATATACTTAAATATATATAAAAATTAAAAAAAAGGTCAACAATTCCTGACCCAAAAGGTCAACAGTCTTATTTTAGAGGTTTTACATTGTGCAAATATCATTATTTATAATCTTTTATATTTTGTACAACTATATATACAAAAAGTACAAAATTGTTGTCTATTTTTTATTTAAAACTACTGAGCGACTTTTTTATTTTTTTAAAAAAAAATAATTAATCAAAATAACCAACAACATAAGAAAATATATATCATAGGATTAATCAGATAAGCAAAACTAAACACCGATACAAACTACTTGGTAGCAAAATCAGTCTAACCTAATACAAATGCAAAAATATCTGGTCAATCGTATCAGAGTTTTGACAATTTGACAGAGGAATCGTTCTAAAAAGGAGAGAGGAATCGCTCGCAATCGGACAGAGGACGACAATTTCACTAATTGCGAAACCCTAATTAAAATAGCAACACGTTCTGACCAGGGCTTAGAGAAATGAATTGAAATCGCACAGAGGAATCACTCGCAATCTTTTTCTTTTATGAAATGCAATAAATAAATAAAAACCGAAAGTATCACCAACTTCAAGGCTGAATAATGGAGATAAATATTTAATTACATCTCATCTATTATCTATTATATAATAAAAGAGAAAAAAATAATTATTTTTTAGTGAAGTTGTCACATCTTAAAATAAAATAAATTAAATTACCTTTTTCTTTTCTATCTCTCTTTGACGATTTCTATTTTTACTCTTTTATCTTTTCTTATTCATGTTTTTCAAATTTTATTTAAATATTTAATTTTTATTTTAATTGCACAAATATAAAACATAATGTATGTCACATTGACCGAAAGTAGGTGGTCCACTAGTTGTTGGATTATTTAATGAATTAAAGTACTCCACTGAATTAATTAAAAGCCCAACAGCGGCACATTCTAATTTCATTTCTACCGATGTTTATGATAACAATGTTAGGCCGATTTATTATACTCCTTTCTTACGTTTCAAGTTTTAATTTTTTGAAATTAACTTAAAATATTTTTAAATTAAAAAAAATAAATATTTTAAACTATCTAAAAAGTATTAGTCTTTTTAAATTGACATTCAAAAGACAATAATAATTATATACTTAATTTAGAATGAAAGAAATATATTTGTGATCGCCAATCACCGAACAATATAATACCAACCGCCGTTTACCAGGCCGACAGCCCCTCCGCCAACTACCTCCAGCAGCTACCAACAATGAACAACCATATACTCCTACACGGCCGTTGGCTTCAGTCGTCATGCATGTGAAGGAAAAAAAACACAAAAAGAAAATACAAAGTTGTATGACTTATCTATCCATAGTGAAATGGGAAGGCAAGTGCATGATGATCGATGACACAATGATAATTTTGAATGATCTTTTAAAAAAAAATTAAAAAAAAAGTAGCTCAGTAGTTTTAAATAAAAAATAGCCAACAATTTTGTACTTATTGTATATATAATTGTACAAAATATATATAAAAGATTATAAATTATGATATATGCACAATGTAAAACCTCTAAAATAAGACAGTTGACCTTTTGGGTCAGGAATTGTTGACCTTTTTTTTTATTTTTATATATTTAAGTATATAATTCTCAAAGAATATATAGTACTAGTTCGGAGTTCCTATCCGCAAAAAGAAAAGAAATATAGCTTAATTATTATACTTTCTTGATGTACGTAATTAAACAGGCAAGCAAGATGGTAGTGCAGAGCAACAACCATTTGAACACATCCCCGGAATGTCAACAATACGCATCACTGACGTACCTAATTTAAAATCTACAGTACGGAAGAATTTACATTTATTATTTTTATTTATTTTTCTCTTATATTATATTTTTAAAGATAAATAAATATATTTTAAAAATAATTTACTATCACATTTATTATTATAAGAATAAATCAAGAATACATGATATGATGATGATATATGTTAATCTTTATAACAAACTCACCATTAACCCGCTCATCCAGTTTTGTCAAAGAAAGAATTTGAAGCATAACTAAGAAGCTTAGAAGTACAAGAAAACGAATGGGTTTGTTTTCAAAACCTAAAACTCGCTCAGTACCCTCATTTTACCTTACCCTCCATTCATTTACCTCATCTTCGCCTCCTTCTCTCTCATTACCTTCATCCTTTTCCAGGTTCACCCCCCCCCCCTCTCTCTCTATATATATATGTATATAGATTTAAGTATGTTTGATTAACAGTAATTTGTGACGCGTTCACTGACATTTCATCGAACAAGAGTCGCACAATATCTCACATTCTTCCTATGTCTTATGTACAGTATATATAATTAAGCTTATCTGTCTCTATGTTTTGGTATCTGTATAAGATCCATAGTTATTGATGACTATGGATCAGTCCAGGCCAACACATCACAAATCATTTGGCTAGCTGTACTGGATCAGTCTCATATATATATATATATATATATATATATATATATATATATATGGAAATGATTCGTGTAATCTTCGTCCGATAGTTCAACTAGCGTACGAGCGCTGCGACGATTCCCCTTCCTCTTGCTGCGATTTCGTGATTCGTGATTCCATCTTCTGTGTGATTCCTATGTGCGATTTCTATCCATTTCTCTGAGCCCTGGTCAAAACTTGGTGCTATTTTAATTAGGGTTTCACAATTAGTGAAATCGTCCTCCTCTGTCTGATTGCGAGCGATTCCTCTCTCTTTTTTCGAACGATTTCTCTGTCAAATCATCAAAATCCTGGTGCAATTGACCAGGTATTTTTGCTTTTGTATCAGGTTAGGCTGATTTTGCTACCAAGTACTCCCTTCGTTCCTTAATATATGTCGTTTTAGAGAAATATTTTTGTTTCTAAATATAAGTCGTTTGAGAATTTCAAGTAAGCATTAATTGCTTAATTTCTAATATTACCCCAAGTAATAAATATAACTTTGGTTCTCTCATTATTTTTTGCCCAATAAATAACAATATCTTTTTTCAATACAAGAGTAATATAGACAATTGATAGTATATTTAATGTTTTACAATCATTTCCTTAATACTTGTGCACAACTCTAAAACGACCTATATATATTAAGGAACGGAGGGAGTAGTTTGTATCAGTGTTTAGTTTTACTTATTTGATTAATCTTATGGTATATATTTTCTAGTTTTTGCGTAGGTGGGTTTTCCAGATTTGGTAGTTTTGGTTATTTTTAGTTATCAAATCTGTTAATTTGTTGTTGGTCATGTATCTCGTTTTCAATTTACTGTATAGTTGACTACTTTCAGAAAAGTAATTGGCCTGATATTACGCTTCAGATAATACTGTTCTAAGATCAATTTAGTGGAGATTTGTCTAGTCTTGCATTGGAGGAATTAACTTGTTTTCAAATTTACTGTGTGAATATACCGAGACAATGGAACGAAAACGATTGTTGTAACGACCCCAAAATAGGTCCATTCCATCCAACCTATTCTGAGTCGCCAAATACATGGTACAGAAAATAACTATAACTTTATTACAACAATTGTCGTGCAAAATACAACAACACATATGCTGTGAGTTTGGATACAAATATATACCAAATGTGACTCATGTCCCAATCGTGGACAGCACCTCACAATGATACCTTACATAAAGGTATAGTCAAAAACTGTTTTAGAAATTAGAATCTTTGGGAAGTGCTTAAGGAAACCTTCGTACATGGGAGGCCACGCGTCTAGGTTATGATAGATATCATATGGCCACAGAATTATCCTTGGTTGACCCAATAGACCCCAAAGAAAAACGAGAAGATTACTATCATATTCTTCCCAATGGTGAGTCTTCTCTTGACTTATCATTATCTCCACTGTCTCTAATTGAGAATTATACTTCAAACAAACACCAAGATTATATAGGTAGTGCCCATAGATATACTCAGCAAGTGGATGAGCACAACCCTGTCCTATGATGACACGAGATTGTATGTCATTAGACATCTTGTATGATAGTGACAAAACACCCTTCCAACGTTGGGTTCGCCTCACCCTATTTTCTTCACCAAATATAACTACTAAATGATGACCACCGTTCTATTACCTTGTTACCCTCGCTCGACCCAGCTACACTCTTATTACCTGAAAGGAATTGTGAACAGAAGGGTGAGCACAACTAGCCCAGTAAAGAATATCATGACTAAAGATAATTCAATTATCAATAGCCTTCATCAACAATAAATCAGAGATTTAGAACATATGGTAAATGATAAAAATTTCAACCATAGTTGCAGCGGAACGAGCAATCCATTAGAAGAGTCAAATAGACTATAAAGTCTATTATCTCCTCCATGTTAAAAATCCACCAACAATGTTTTATCCCTGTAACATCAATCAACCATTCTGGTCCACAATCATATGAATAACTCATAATCATAACTGTAGTTCTAAATTCCTCTTCTCATCCAGGACGATGATAATTTTCATCACCTATCTTTACCTGAAACATCAAAGATCATGGTTACACCAAATCACATTTCCTGTTCATAATCATACTAATAACTTCATCTTTGCACTACGTCCAAAGATATTCATTTGTATCACCAGTTGGTCATGTTTATCTCAACATCTGTTCATCTTTGCACTACTGGCCAAAGATATTCAACAACATGTCATCTTTGCACTACGGGCCAAAGATATTCATCAACAATTCATCTTTGCACTACAGGCCAAAGATATTCATCAATATTTCATCTTTGCACTACAGGCCAAAGATATTAATATCTCAAAGAAATATATAATCATTTCAGAATTTATATAAACAATAATTATAACCATGTCGATCAATTCACCTTTGCACTTAAGCTAAAGATATTCACTTATAAATTCAATGGTCATGATCATACCAGTCACAATTCAACTTTGCACTACAGGCCAAAGAGAACCCTAGTCATGATCATACCCATCTTTACACTCTAGTGAAAGAGAATTTCAACATCAGGGTTATAAAAATGTTATATATGATAATAAAATCAATATAATCAATACATAGTTTTAATCACAAGAGTAATATTCATAACTCAACTATAATTTGGTTAGAAAAAGAAACCAATTTTTATCGTGAATAGTAACTCGTGAATAGTAACTCATGAATAGTAACTCGTGAATAGTAACTCATAAATAGTAAACTCGACACAAAAAGGTAGAAATTCCACAATAAAATTCATACCAGTATTTCGGTATAATGATATTGAAAGAATAATATTTCTTAAGCTTATAAACAATTTATTTAAATTGTTTACACTTTACTAAATAATGCATTTAATCATTCTAAAATACCAAACTCATAAGATTTTATCACCAATAATCAAAACCCTCATCAAAAATCTGCATATACCTCATATAGGATTCTCAAGCCATAAAATCCTATTTTCCAATTTTCTTACTTCACATAACATATTTAATTCATTTACTCATAACTAGACTATTTTCATGAAAAATACCAAATCATTCCAAAAATATTTCTTTTCTGGAATTTAGCATAATATAGTCCCATAATGAACATATATTTTTCTCAGAATTTTTAAAAGTCATTTACTATTTTTCATATGGCCAAAATAGCCGAATATTTAGACATTTATCAAAAATTGTACTTTTGTCTAAAAATTCTGAAATTTACAGAGTATACTTCTATCATATACATGTACTCCCAATAAAAATTTCATCAATTTTGGAGTTAACCACAAGGAATTATAAGCGGTTACTTTTAAAATAGTCTTTTCCCGTAAAATTCATAACTCTTAATTTATACATCCAAAAATCACCATTTTTGGACACAATCAATAAAACTCATCAAAATATCATTTCAAATTTTTCCATAATTTTTGAAGATCAGAAAAATTACGAAACTGAAAATCATAACAACCCTTAAAATCCATTACTATCCCTTACTATCCCTTACCTCAAAAGAGCAGTACTTCTGACTGGATATAGGATATGATGCTGAAGAAAACTTGCACTGATGAATAGCAACTCACCAAGTATCTAAAAACTCACAAAATATGCTTCATAATATAGAGAGAGAAAGAGAGAAAGCTTATGTTTCTGGTGTGATTTTCAATTCTAACTTAGCCCTCTATTTATAGGAAAATTTTGGTAGGTTTGACCTGCAACCTGATGGCTTTACCTGCTACTATTCCCACCCACCACATTTGAAATATAATTCAGCACATTTCTTCACCAACCACAAGTGGGGCCCACCAATTCTAGAATTTTCCACCAAAATGATAAACTCCGAAAATTCAACAATTTCTGAACCAGTCATCTCGTAAAATTCATAATAAATCATAAGTTCATTTTTAACGGTTCAAAATTTGTGGACATATACTCAACTTATATATGTATAACATATCCAAAAATTACCACGATCCAACGGTCGGATTAAAAATTATAACCCCCGTAAAATATCTCAAAAACCCTAATTTGATTTTCAATACCTCCGTTCCGATAAAAATACTGATAAAAACCTCAACATTAACTCCTTCATTTTTAACCACAAAAATATATCTCTCATTTATATCCACATAAAATAAATATTTCCTTATCATATGAATCAATAATTAATTATTCACAAATAATATTACAGAATCACATTTATGACAACCAGGTCGTTCCCAGGAAAGAGGGGGCTTTCCAATAAGGATTTCTCCTTACTAGCGCGCAATTAGATGACCAAACCTCTCCTTAGACAGAACTTTCTAGACATTGCCAATAATGATATCTAATAATATTATTCAAATAATATGAATTATTGATCTGATAATAGAAAATACTGTGCAATGACAATTATTGAAACAACAATAATATAAAATATCAACGCAACAATTATTGAATCAATAAAATAAAATATTGAACAGTAATTACTGTAACAATTATTGAGTAGTGCCTTCTTACGTAAGAATCAATAATTTCAAAAATACTATACAATACCGTGTGCTACTGTGCAATAACGCGTATTACTGTATTTTAACCACCGGGTATTCCAACAGTGTTAACGGTAACAACTACGCCGTTATTTATAAAAACTCAAATTTATCGTTTCTTCACCCGATAGTTATTCGTTATGGGGCCCACAAATAGCTGCGCCGTCGTACGAATATTCCCCGACAGAAAGAATATTCCACGACCTAAACGAATATTCCCCGACAACAATGATTATTTTATAACCACTTGCTTATTTTGAAAAAAATTCATATTTCACCCTTAACTTTAAAATTTATCAATTTAACCATTTACTGAATAGTAATTATAAGAAAAATTGAATACTTTTATTTCATAAAATTCGGGGTCTTACAATTTCCCCTCCTTATGAAATTTCGTCCCCGAAATTTGCGTACCTGGTATTTCGAAGAGTTGAGAATACCTTGCTTTCATTTCAAATTCCATCTTCCCTGTCATCATAATTTCTCCGTTGCTCATCTCCTGTATTTCAAATATCATTCTAGAATACAACTTCAAAACAAGGGTTAATTTAACAAATTAACATATCACATAATATCCCGATATTATGACTGACCAACAAATAAGCTTAGGTAGGACACACTAGCGAAGGATTTACTCATCTCTCCCCTCCTAGTTGTATTCCCCGATCTCCGCCAGAGATCATATCCCTAAGCTCTGATACCAAATGTAACGACCCCAAAATAGGTCCATTCCATCCAACCTATTCTGAGTCGCCAAATACATGGTACAGAAAATAACTATAACTTTATTACAACAATTGTCGTGCAAAATACAACAACACATATGCTGTGAGTTTGGATACAAATATATACCAAATGTGACTCATGTCCCAATCGTGGACAGCACCTCACAATGATACCTTACATAAAGGTATAGTCAAAAACTGTTTTAGAAATTAGAATCTTTGGGAAGTGCTCAAGGAAACCTTCGTACATGGGAGGCCACGCGTCTAGGTTATGATAGATATCATATGGCCACAGAATTATCCTTGGTTGACCCAATAGACCCCAAAGAAAAACGAGAAGATTACTATCATATTCTTCCCAATGGTGAGTCTTCTCTTGACTTATCATTATCTCCACTGTCTCTAATTGAGAATTATACTTCAAACAAACACCAAGATTATATAGGTAGTGCCCATAGATATACTCAGCAAGTGGATGAGCACAACCCTGTCCTATGATGACACGAGATTGTATGTCATTAGACATCTTGTATGATAGTGACAAAACACCCTTCCAACGTTGGGTTCGCCTCACCCTATTTTCTTCACCAAATATAACTACTAAATGATGACCACCGTTCTATTACCTTGTTACCCTCGCTCGACCCAGCTACACTCTTATTACCTGAAAGGAATTGTGAACAGAAGGGTGAGCACAACTAGCCCAGTAAAGAATATCATGACTAAAGATAATTCAATTATCAATAGCCTTCATCAACAATAAATCAGAGATTTAGAACATATGGTAAATGATAAAAATTTCAACCATAGTTGCAGCGGAACGAGCAATCCATTAGAAGAGTCAAATAGACTATAAAGTCTATTATCTCCTCCATGTTAAAAATCCACCAACAATGTTTTATCCCTGTAACATCAATCAACCATTCTGGTCCACAATCATATGAATAACTCATAATCATAACTGTAGTTCTAAATTCCTCTTCTCATCCAGGACGATGATAATTTTCATCACCTATCTTTACCTGAAACATCAAAGATCATGGTTACACCAAATCACATTTCCTGTTCATAATCATACTAATAACTTCATCTTTGCACTACGTCCAAAGATATTCATTTGTATCACCAGTTGGTCATGTTTATCTCAACATCTGTTCATCTTTGCACTACTGGCCAAAGATATTCAACAACATGTCATCTTTGCACTACGGGCCAAAGATATTCATCAACAATTCATCTTTGCACTACAGGCCAAAGATATTCATCAATATTTCATCTTTGCACTACAGGCCAAAGATATTAATATCTCAAAGAAATATATAATCATTTCAGAATTTATATAAACAATAATTATAACCATGTCGATCAATTCACCTTTGCACTTAAGCTAAAGATATTCACTTATAAATTCAATGGTCATGATCATACCAGTCACAATTCAACTTTGCACTACAGGCCAAAGAGAACCCTAGTCATGATCATACCCATCTTTACACTCTAGTGAAAGAGAATTTCAACATCAGGGTTATAAAAATGTTATATATGATAATAAAATCAATATAATCAATACATAGTTTTAATCACAAGAGTAATATTCATAACTCAACTATAATTTGGTTAGAAAAAGAAACCAATTTTTATCGTGAATAGTAACTCGTGAATAGTAACTCATGAATAGTAACTCGTGAATAGTAACTCATAAATAGTAAACTCGACACAAAAAGGTAGAAATTCCACAATAAAATTCATACCAATATTTCGGTATAATGATATTGAAAGAATAATATTTCTTAAGCTTATAAACAATTTATTTAAATTGTTTACACTTTACTAAATAATGCATTTAATCATTCTAAAATACCAAACTCATAAGATTTTATCACCAATAATCAAAACCCTCATCAAAAATCTGCATATACCTCATATAGGATTCTCAAGCCATAAAATCCTATTTTCCAATTTTCTTACTTCACATAACATATTTAATTCATTTTCTCATAACTAGACTATTTTCATGAAAAATACCAAATCCATTCCAAAAATATTTCTTTTCTGGAATTTAGCATAATATAGTCCCATAATGAACATATATTTTTCTCAGAATTTTTAAAAGTCATTTACTATTTTTCATATGGCCAAAATAGCCGAATATTTAGACATTTATCAAAAATTGTACTTTTGTCTAAAAATTCTGAAATTTACAGAGTATACTTCTATCATATACATGTACTCCCAATAAAAATTTCATCAATTTTGGAGTTAACCACAAGGAATTATAAGCGGTTACTTTTAAAATAGTCTTTTCCCGTAAAATTCATAACTCTTAATCTATACATCCAAAAATCACCATTTTTGGACACAATCAATAAAACTCATCAAAATATCATTTCAAATTTTTCCATAATTTTTGAAGATCAGAAAAATTACGAAACTGAAAATCATAACAACCCTTAAAATCCATTACTATCCCTTACTATCCCTTACCTCAAAAGAGCAGTACTTCTGACTGGATATAGGATATGATGCTGAAGAAAACTTGCACTGATGAATAGCAACTCACCAAGTATCTAAAAACTCACAAAATATGCTTCATAATATAGAGAGAGAAAGAGAGAAAGCTTATGTTTCTGGTGTGATTTTCAATTCTAACTTAGCCCTCTATTTATAGGAAAATTTTGGTAGGTTTGACCTGCAACCTGATGGCTTTACCTGCTACTATTCCCACCCACCACATTTGAAATATAATTCAGCACATTTCTTCACCAACCACAAGTGGGGCCCACCAATTCTAGAATTTTCCACCAAAATGATAAACTCCGAAAATTCAACAATTTCTGAACCAGTCATCTCGTAAAATTCATAATAAATCATAAGTTCTTTTTTAACGGTTCAAAATTTGTGGACATATACTCAACTTATATATGTATAACATATCCAAAAATTACCACGATCCAACAGTCGGATTAAAAATTATAACCCCCGTAAAATATCTCAAAAACCCTAATTTGATTTTCAATACCTCCGTTCCGACAAAAATACTGATAAAAACCTCAACATTAACTCCTTCATTTTTAACCACAAAAATATATCTCTCATTTATATCCACATAAAATAAATATTTCCTTATCATATGAATCAATAATTAATTATTCACAAATAATATTACAGAATCACATTTATGACAACCAGGTCGTTCCCAGGAAAGAGGGGGCTTTCCAATAAGGATTTCTCCTTACTAGCGCGCAATTAGATGACCAAACCTCTCCTTAGACAGAACTTTCTAGACATTGCCAATAATGCTATCTAATAATATTATTCAAATAATATGAATTATTGATCTGATAATAGAAAATACTGTGCAACGATAATTATTGAAACAACAATAATATAAAATATCAACGCAACAATTATTGAATCAATAAAATAAAATATTGAACAGTAATTACTGTAACAATTATTGAGTAGTGCCTTCTTACGTAAGAATCAATAATTTCAAAAATACTATGCAATACCGTGTGCTACTGTGCAATAACGCGTATTACTGTATTTTAACCACCGGGTATTCCAACAGTGTTAACGGTAACAACTACGCCGTTATTTATAAAAACTCAAATTTATCGTTTCTTCACCCGATAGTTATTCGTTATGGGGCCCACAAATAGCTGCGCCGTCGTACGAATATTCCCCGACAGAAAGAATATTCCACGACCTAAACGAATATTCCCCGACAACAATGATTATTTTATAACCACTTGCTTATTTTGAAAAAAATTCATATTTCACCCTTAACTTTAAAATTTATCAATTTAACCATTTACTGAATAGTAATTATAAGAAAAATTGAATACTTTTATTTCATAAAATTCGGGGTCTTACAATTGTGGCATATATTTTGCAAAGTAATTAATGTGTATTTCTTTTTGCACCGTATAAACATCATGAAGGAACCGAGGAGGACTCTTAACGAGGCTTATAATTTTAAATTTAGAATAGCCCATGAGCTTAAGATGTACAAAGTTAGGGACATTCTTGAAAAATACTTCATCCGTTTTTAATTATTTGACGTTTTAGAGTTTTTTATTTGTCCCTAATTATTTGACGTTTGTTCAAATCTAGAAGAATTAATGACAATTTTTTTAAAATTATCTCTCATTACTCTATACTTAAAATCTTTCTATCTCTTTATCCCAATAAAACTCTCCTTATCCCAACAAAAGATTTAAGGGTATTATAGACAATTGAGTACTATATTTAATATTTTTCAATCATTATCTTAATTCTTGTGTCCACCTCTAAAACGTCAAATAATTAGGAACGGAGGAAGTATATTTGTAACGAACAAACTTTAGATTCGGATTCAAATGAAGACTAGTGAATGTATATTTGTCTAACTTTTGTAATATATTGATTTAGTAACTCAGTTACCAGTTTCAAAATGATTCCATCTTTTGTATACTCTACCTCAGCATATTGTGTGATGCCGAAGATTATATTGAAGCAATTTGTTGATCAATATGCTGAGATGGAATATGCTACATCATCTATTTGTAAAATATTTGTAGAATAGTTTGTATATGTAACATTATTCTTCTTAATATATATTATTTTAGAATTTTGCACAAGTATTAAAAAAATGATTGTATAATATTAAATATATTATCAATTACCTATATTGTACTTGTATTAAAAAAAGAGAGTACTCCATCCGTCCATTAGTATAAGTCATTTTAGAGTTGTGCACAAGTTTAAAGAAAATAATTGTATAACATTAAATATAATATCAATTGTCTATATTGTCCTTGTATTAAAAAATTATTATTTATTGGTCAAAAAATAATGAGAGAACAAAGTTATATTTAATACTTGGGGTAATATTAGAAAATAAGCAATTAATGATTACTTGAAATTTTTAAATGACTTATATTAAGGGACAAAAACTGTGACGCCCCCAAAATTAGGTATACATCACCCATCTTGGGTCGTCAGATACAAAGTACAGAATACAAATATAACTTACTAATACAACTGTCGTGTACAATACGACAAAACATAAACTCCGAGTTTGAATACAAATATTATCTTCTAGAGAGTATTCATACTCAAAAGAAGTCCTCATTACATTTATTAACACACTATTACATAGAATAGTGAGGACTGCTAACTAATACTATCATTCGAATCATCACTTCGTTTCCCGACTTGCCCCAGCTACGTTCTCATTTCCTGAAGAGAACAGTGAAAGAAAGGGTGAGCTCAACTAGCCCAGTAAGAAATATTATGACTAAGATAATGCAGAATAAATTATCATTAGTCTTCAACAATGTTAAACTGATAAAATATAATAGACATCAAGTTTAACTGCAGCGGAACAAGCAATCCATTAAAAGAGTCAAGTAGAAAATAAACTCTACCATCTTTTATGATTTAAAAGGTTTTTCAACACTGTGATCGCTGGGACTCAGCTTAATAAAATAATCCACATCATCGAATCACCCTTGCACTACGGCCAAGGATATTCGTGTATTCATTAATGGTCATGATCATGCCAACAACTGTCCATCAATGCATTACGGGCCAATGAGGACTTTTACCACATCATTTGTAACATTACGGTCATGATTACACCGAAAAATCACTGGTTATAATCATACCAAGTCCATCTATGCATTACATGCCATAGATGACTTTCAACATTTTATAAACATGAGGATGATGACAATGATATAAGAATTCAATAAAACAAGTTCAAGAATTAATTTATCCAAGAATTAACAACGTCCAAATTGTCAACATGATACTGCTTTGTGGAGTAAAATTCAAGAATGCTTAGAAGAATATTTTCATGAAAAGATACTGGATGAAACGCAATTATCAGGGATATTCCACAAATTTCATGGAGTATAGAAGTCAAAACTTAACCAACTGAGTATAATAAAGAATGGAATAACAAAAGAAATCACCATGCATGCGATAGACCGCACAGACAGGTTATTCCAACAGAATAATAAATAATGGAACCAGGTCCGGCGTAAACGCACAGACAGGATATTCCGACAGAATAATAAATAATGGAACCAGGTCCGGCGTAAACGCACAGACAGGATATTCCGACAGAATAATAAATAATGGAACCAGGTCCGGTGTAAAACACACAGACATGATATTCCGACAGAATAATAAATAATGGAACCAGATCCGGTGTAAAACACACAGACAGGATGTTCCCACAGAATAATAACAAGACGGAACCAGGTCCGGTGTAAAACACACAGACAGGATGTTCCAACAGAATAATAATAAAAACGGAACCAGGTCCGGTGTAAAACACACAGACAGGATGTTCCAATAGAATAATAGAAGAATGTCACCAAGTATAGGGTAGACCGCGTATACAGGTTATTCCAACAGAATAATAAGAAATGGAATAACAACAGTTCTCTTCATGAATAAGAATGAATAACACCCCTTACCATTTTAAAGAAGAGCTAAAATAAGGAAGTAGTTAAGTAGCAGAATACTCTTCTTCTCTCTCTCTATAGTTTCTCTCTATAGTTTCTCTCTCTAGAGTTCAATGAATTCGTAACAAATAATGAAAGAATGAGCTGCTATTTATAGAAAAATAGAATGCATAGTAACTAATCCATGAACAGTCCAGATTGATTACTTTAATCTGACGGTCCATATTTAAAGAAAAATCTTTTAAATAAAATATAATATATTCTATTTATAGAATAACTTTAATAAAGTATTCTGTTTTATATAAAAAGATGTTTCTGTTTTATTACGTTAATAATACGAATAAAACAAAACGTCATTATCGCTAAATAATTCATATTATTAACTGACAATAATTAAAGCAAACTGAGTGACTTCTCACATAAGCATTAATAATCAATACCGTGTGCTACTATGCAACCACACGTATTACTGTACTTTTACTACCGAGTAGTTTCAACAGTAACAATGGTAAAACTTCCGCCGTTATTTTTAATAAAATATTTTTGTCGTTTTCTCAATCCGACAATAATTCCATTGTGGGGTCCACCAATGATTGTGTCGTTGTACGAATATTCTCTGTTAAAACGAATATTGCCCGACCAATCGAATATTATATAACAACTTGCGTACTTTGCAAAATTTATAAATATTATCCACAACTATAACATTATATCAAATTAACTCCATAATATTCAAAAATGATATTTATAGAAAATTCATCTTTATTTATAAAAGTTGGGGTCTTACAACCTCCCCTTCTTATGAAATTTCGCCCTCAAAATTAAGGTACGTACCTGGTATGTCGAAGATGTAAGGATACCTTGATTTTATTTCAGATTCTAATTCCCAAGTCATTTCCTCAACATCGTGGTTTCTCCACAAAACTTTGACTTGAGGTATAACCTTAGAGCGTAGAATATGTTCCTTCTTATCCAAGATTTGAACAGGAACTTCTTCATACGTCAAATCCTCCGCCATTTCGTCCGGTTCTAACTCAATAATGTGATTCGGGTCTTCCACATATTTGCGTAACATGGATATGTAAAAAACGTTATGAACACGAGACATACTTGGCGGTAAAACGAGTCTATAAGCCACAGTTCCTACTCGATCGAGGATTAAAAATGGACCAATGAATCGAGGATTGAGCTTTTCTCTCTTTCCAAATCTCGTAACTCCTTTCCATGGAGCAACACGTAAGAACACATGATCTTCTACATCAAATTCCACGTCCTTTCGATGAAGATCAGCATAACTCTTTTGTCGGTCTTGTGAGGTTTTTATACGTTGTCGGATCGTTTGAATCTTTTCTGTAGTCATACGTACCAACTCCGGTCCCAACAACGATGCTTCACCCACCTCATCCCAGCATACTGGAGAACGACATTTTCTTCCATACAATGCTTCGAATGGAGCCATGCCAATACTTA
The DNA here is from genome assembly GCA_016801055.1 of Panax notoginseng. NCBI lineage: Eukaryota > Viridiplantae > Streptophyta > Magnoliopsida > Apiales > Araliaceae > Panax > Panax notoginseng. The sequence goes on from CM029013.1 coordinate 6,654,214, forward strand.
CTTGATAACTGTTGTTGTAGAAAAACTCCACCAATGGTAAGAACTTATCCCAACTTCCCTTGAAGTCAAAGACACAGAGTCTTAATAGATCTTCAAGAGTTTGAATAGTCCTCTCTGATTGTCCGTCCGTCTGAGGATGATATGTTGAACTAAATCGTAAATCCGTGCCCATAGCTTTTTGTAAACTAACCCAAAATCGTGAAGTGAATCTTGGGTCTCGGTCAGAAACTATGGATACTGGTATACCATACAGTCTTACAATCTCGTTTATGTACATACGAGCAAGACGTTCAAGTGTATAAGTTTCTCGTATCGGTAAGAAATGAGCAGACTTGGTCAATCTATCAACAATGACCCAAATCGCATCAATACCTTGAGAAACCCTAGGAAGACCGGTAACGAAATCCATGGTAATGTGCTCCCAGTTCCATTCTGGAATTTCAAGTGGTTGCAATAGACCTTTTGGTACTTGATGCTCTGCTTTGACTCGTTGACAAGTTAGACACCTTGAGATAAACAACGCTATCTCTATCTTCATATTGCTCCACCAAAATGTATGACGAAGATCATGATACATTTTGGTACTTCCAGGATGGATTGTAAACGGTGTGTTGTGCGCCTCTATCATGATTTCATACTTTAAATCAGGGTTGTTAGGAACACAAAGTCTGGAGTTGACTCGAAGTATTCCTTCTTCATTGATTCTTGCTTCCGGCATAGTACCTTCTTGCACTTTCTTCCTCATACGCATCAGCTCCAGGTCTGTAGCTTGAACAGCTTTAACTTTATCGATTAAAGTTGGTTCTACTCGTATATTCGTCATCATCACATAGGTCCCTGGAGTCTTTAACTCTATCTTCATCCTTTGCAAGTCACACAAAATGGGCCTTTGTGTTGACAATATCGCACTCGTACTTGCATATGATCTTCTACTCAATGCGTCAGCTACCACGTTCGCTTTTCCAGGATAGTATTGAATGGTATGATCATAATCTTTCAACAGTTCAAGACAACGTCGTTGTCGCATGTTGAGTTCCTTTTGAGTGAAGAAATATTTGAGGCTTTTATGATCCGTAAAGATCACCACCTTCTCCCCATACAAGTAATGCCTCCAAATTTTAAGTGCAAAGACAACAGCTGCCAACTCTAGATCATGAGTAGGATAATTCCTGTGACGCCCCCCAAAATTAGGTATACATCACCCATCTTGGGTCGTCAGATATATAGTACAGAATACAAATACAACTTACTAATACAACTGTCGTGTACAATACGACAAAACATAAACTGTGAGTTTGAATACAAATATTATCTTCTAGAGAGTATTCATACTCAAAAGGAGTCCTCGTTACATTTATTAACACACCATTACATAGAATAGTGAGGACTACTAACTAATACTATCATTCGGACCATCACTCCGTTCCCCGACTTGCCCCAGCTACGTTCTCATTTTCTGAGGAGAACAGTGAAAGAAAGGGTGAGCTCAACTAGCCCAGAAAGAAATATTATGACTAAGATAATGCAGAATAAATTATCATTAGCCTTCAACAATGTTAAACTGATAAAATACAATAGATATCAAGTTTAACTGTAGCGGAATAAGCAATCCATTAAAAGAGTCAAGTAGAAAATAAACTCTACTATCTTTTATGATTTAAAAGATTTTCCAGCACTGTGATTGCTGAGACTCAGCTTAATAAAATAATCCACATCATCGAATCACCCCTGCACTACGGCCAAGGATATTCGTGTATTCATTAATGGTCATGATCATGCCAACAACTGTCCATCAATGCACTACAGGCCAATGAGGACTTTTACCACATCATTTGTAACATTACGGTCATGATTATACCGAATAATCCCTGGTCATAATCATACCAAGTCCATCTATGCACTACAGGCCACAGATGACTTTCAACATTTTATAAACATGAGGATGATGACAATGATATAAGAATTCAATAAAATAAGTTCAAGAATTAATTTATCCAAGAATTAACAACGTCCAAATTGTCAACATGATACTGCTTTGTGGAGTAAAATTCAAGAATGCTTAGAAGAATATTTTCATGAAAAGATACTGGATGAAACGCAATTATCAGGGATATTCCACAAATTTCATGGAGTATAGAAGTCAAAACTTAACCAACTGAGTATAATAAAGAATGGAATAACAAAAGAAATCACCATGCATGCGATAGACCGCACAGACAGGTTATTCCAACAGAATAATAAATAATGGAACCAGGTCCGGCGTAAACGCACAGACAGGATATTCCGACAGAATAATAAATAATGGAACCAGGTCCGGCGTAAACGCACAGACAGGATATTCCGACAGAATAATAAATAATTGAACCAGGTCCGGCATAAAAGCACAGACAGGATATTCCGGCAGAATAATAATAAAGACGGAACCAGGTCCGGCGTAAAGCACAGACAGGATGTTCCAACGGAATAACAAAAACAGAATAATAGAAGAATGTCACCAAGTATAGGGTATTCCGCATATACAGGTTATTCCAACAGAATAATAAAGAAATGGAATAACAGAAGTTCTCTTCTTGAATACAAAAGAATAATATCCCTTACCGTTTTAAAGAAGAGCTGAAGTAAGGAAGTAGTTAAGTAGCAGAATACTCTTCTTCTCTCTCTCTATAGTTTCTCTCTCTAGAGTTCAGTGAATTCGTAAGAAATAATGAAGGAATGAGCTGCTATTTATAGAAAAATAGAATGCATAGTAACTAATCCATGAACGGTCCAGATTGATTATTTTAATCTGACGGTCCATATTTAAAGAAAAATCTTTTAAATAAAATATAATATATTCTATTTATAGAATAACTTTAATAAAGTATTTTGTTTTATATAAAAAGATGTTTCTGTTTTATTACGTTAATAATACGAATAAAACAAAACGTCATTATCGCTAAATAATTCATATTATTAACTGACAATAATGGAATCAAACTGAGTGACTTCTCACATAAGCATTAATAATTAATACCGTGTGCTACTATGCAACCACACGTATTACTGTACTTTTACTACCGAGTAGTTCAACAGTAACAATGGTAAAACTTTCGCCGTTATTTTTAATAAAATATTTTTGTCGTTTTCTCAATCCGACAATAATTCCGTTGTGGGGTCCACCAATGATTGTGTCGTTGTACGAATATTCCCTGTTAAAACGAATATTCCCCGACCAATCGAATATTATATAACAACTTGCGTACTTTGCAAAATTTATAAATATTACCCACAACTATAACATTATATCAAAATTAACTCCATAATATTCAAAAATGATATTTATAGAAAATTCATCTTTATTTATAAAAATTGGGGTCTTACAACCTCCCCTTCTTATGAAATTTTGCCCTCGAAATTAGGGTACGTACCTAGTATGTCGAAGAGATAAGGATACCTTGATTTCATTTCAGATTCTAACTCCCAAGTCATTTCCTCAACCTCGTGGTTTCTCCACAAAACTTTGACTTGAGGTATAACCTTAGAGCGTAGAATATGTTCATTCTTATCCAGGATTTGAACAGGAACTTCTTCATACGTCAAATCCTCCGCTATTTCGTCCGGTTCTAACTCAATAATGTGGTTCGGGTCTTCCACATATTTGCGTAACATGGATATGTGAAAAACGTTATGAACACGAGACATACTTGGCGGTAAAGCGAGTCTATAAGCCACAGTTCCTACTCGATCGAGGATTAAAAATGGACCGATGTATCGAGGATTGAGCTTTTCTCTCTTTCCAAATCTCGTAACTTCTTTCCATGGAGCAACACGTAAGAACACATGATCTCCTACATCAAATTTCACGTCCTTTCGATGAAGATCAGCATAACTCTTTTGTCGATCTTGTGAGGTTTTTATACGTTGTTGGATCGTTTGAATCTTTTCTGTAGTCATACGTACCAACTCTGGTCCCAACAACGTTGCTTCACCCACCTCATCCTAGCATACTGGAGAACGACATTTTCTTCCATACATTGCTTCGAATGGAGCCATGCCAATACTTGCTTGATAACTGTTGTTGTAGGAAAACTCCACCAATGGCAAGAACTTGTCCCAACTTCCCTTGAAGTCAAAGACACAGAGTCTTAATAAATCTTCTAGAGTTTGAATAGTCCTCTCTGATTGTCCATCCGTCCGAGGATGATATGCCGAACTAAATCGTAAATCTGTGCCCATAGCTTTTTGTAAACTAACCCAAAATCGTGAAGTGAATCTTGGGTCACGATCATAAACTATGGATACTGGCATACCATGCAGTCTTACAATCTCGTTTATGTACATACGAACAAGACGTTCAAGTGTATAAGTTTCTCGTATCGGTAAGAAATGAGCAGACTTGGTCAATCTATCAATAATGACCCAAATCGCATCTCTCTCTTCATATTACTCCACCAAAATGTATGGAATCAAACTGAGTGACTTCTCACATAAGCATTAATAATTAATACCGTGTGCTACTATGCAACCACACGTATTACTGTACTTTTACTACCGAGTAGTTCAACAGTAACAATGGTAAAACTTCCGCCGTTATTTTTAATAAAATATTTTTGTCGTTTTCTCAATCCGACAATAATTTCGTTGTGGGGTCCACCAATGATTGTGTCGTTGTACGAATATTTTCTGTTAAAACGAATATTCCCCGACCAATCGAATATTATATAACAACTTGCGTACTTTGCAAAATTTATAAATATTACCCACAACTATAACATTATATCAAAATTAACTCCATAATATTCAAAAATGATATTTATAGAAAATTCATCTTTATTTATAAAAATTGGGGTCTTACAATTCCTCTCATAATCCTTGAGTTGTCTTGATGCATAGGCTATGACTTTTTCATGTTGCATGAGAACGTATCCCAACCCTTTACTCGAAGCATCACTGTAGATGACAAATCCCTCCGAGCCAGATGGTATTGTTAGAACAGGTGCTAAAATGAGTCTCCTCTTGAGTTCTTAAAAACTCTGCTCACATTCTTCGCTCCAACCGAACTTTGTATCTTTCCGAGTCAGCTGAGTTAATGGAGTAGCGATTCGAAAAAATCCTTCCACGAATCTCCGATAATAACCAGCTAAACCAAGAAAGCTACGTACTTCGGTCACTGATTTAGGTTGCTCCCAGCTTTGAATATCTTCAATCTTTGCCGGGTCAACCGATATTCCACGACTTGATACTACGTGCCCAAGGAATGCTACCTCCTCCAGCCAGAACTCGCATTTCTTCAACTTGGCATAAAGCTTGTATTCACGAAGCGTTTGGAGTACCAGCCTCAAGTGTTGCTCATGATCTTCACGACTTTTGGAATAAATAAGGATGTCATCAATAAAGACGACCACAAAGTGATCCAAATATTCCTTGAATATCCGGTTCATCATATCCATGAAGGCAGCAGGAGCATTAGTCAATCCAAAGGACATGACTAGGAATTCATAATGCCCGTACCGAGTTCTGAAAGCCGTCTTTGGAATATCCTCAGTTCTAACCTTCAGCTGATGATATCCAGAACGAAGATCGATCTTTGAAAAGAATTGTGCTCCTTGCAACTGGTCAAACAGGTCATCAATACGTGGTAATGGGTACCTGCTTTTGATGGTGACATGATTCAACTCCCGATAATCAATACAAAGTCGCATACTTCCATCTTTCTTCTTCACGAATAGAACAGGAGCACCCCAAGAAGAAGTACTAGGACGAATAAAGCCAATGTCTAACAATTCCTGCAGTTGGATCTTTAACTCCTGAAGTTCAATAGGAGCCATTCGATATGGGGCTTTGGAAATGGGTTTTGTACCGGGTTCAAGGTCGATACAAAATTCAATTTCACGCTCTGGGGGTAGGCCAGGAAGTTCTTCAGGGAATACGTCAGGGAATTTATTAACAATAGAAATATCATTCAAAACTGATGTATTTTTGTTTAGATCCGTGACATGAGCTAAGAAAGCTTGACATTCGTTTTTCAATAAACGAATAGCTTTATGGCTTGAGATGACAGCGATTGATTTTAATGGTTTGGTTGCTTGAATTTGCATAATAGGTCGATTAGGAATATGAAAGCTAACAACCTTACGAAAATAATCAATTTTTGCATGATGAGTAGTTAACCAATCAATCCCTAGAATCACGTCAAATGCAAGTATTTTTAATGAAATAAGATCGACAAGTAATGTGTGGGTACCAAATTGAACCAAACAAGACTTATAAACCGTGGATGTAATGAAGGTTTTTCCTAACGGAGTTTCAACAGATAAATCAAAGTCTAATTTCTCCGGAGTCAAATTTAATCGATTAGCGCAAGTAGGAGAAATAAAAGAATGGGTAGAACCGGTATCAAATAAAGTATAGACTTCGTTAGAGTTTATGACAAGCTTACCCGTGATGACCTCATTCGGGTTCCTTGCTTTCTGGGAGGTCACAACAAACGCTCTCCCTTGCACTACCGGTTTTGACTTTTCTGGGACAGCCTTTGGTGTCTCAATCTTGACTGAACTTATTTTTGGTAAACGATAAAATCGAGCTAAATGACCTTCTCTTCCACAATTATAACATGCTTTAGACGGCATCACGCAGTTTGGACTGATGTGCCCCTCACCTCCGCATTTGAAACATATGATAGGTGGTCGCTCTCCTTCCTTAACAACGGGTGCTGGTGCTGACGTCTTTCCATCATTGTTAAATCTCCTCTTCTTGAAATGACCATTCTTATTATTTTGGCCCTGATTACCACCGAAGTGGTTACTATTTCTGGCCTGTTGATTCCTTCCACGCTTGTTGTCACCGCTTCGATGACTGCTCTCACTGGTATTATCATTTTGCTGACTGCTCTCTTTTGGTTGCGTTAACTCGTTATCGCGCTCCACTAACTGAGCCCTATTTACAACATCTGAATACAAACACAGTTTATGAAAAATAAGATGTTGACGTATCTCAGGTTTCAAACCTCGCAAAAACATTCGCGTCATTCGCTCTTCATTATCCACCAAGTGGGACGTAAACCGGGACAACTCAGCAAATTTAGCCTCATACTGCGACACGGTCATATTATTCTGCTCCAATTTGATGAACTCCACCTCCTTCATGTGACGAACACTTTCGGGAAAGTATTTGTCATTGAACAGCTCTTGGAACTTCTCCCAAGACATCTTCAGTGCCGCAGGTTGAGTACGCTTAATCGATTCCCACCAGTAATCTGCCTCTCCTCGCAACATAAAGGCAGCAAAGGGAACCTTTTGCTCCTCGGAGCATCCCAAGACATCAAATATCTTGGTAATCTGCTTTATCCATGTTTCCGCTATAAGTGGTTTTGGCTCTCCCTTAAACTCTGGTGGTCCCAGCTCCTTGAACTGTTTAGCGGTGACCGTCCGAGAGTTTTCAGTGTTTCCACCTATATTTTGGACAGGAGCCGTTCTCGCCTGTTGTTGCATGAACTGTGTAAGACCCCGAATTTTATGAAATAAAAGTATTCAATTTTTCTATTCAGTAAATGGTTAAATTGATAAAAGTTAAAGTTATGGGTGAAATGTGAAATTTTTTCAAAATAAGCAAGTGGTTATAAAATAATCATTGTTGTCGGGGAATATTCGTTTGGTCGTGGAATATTCTTTCTGTCGGGGAATATTCGTACGACGGCGCAGCTATTTGTGGGCCCCATAACGAATAACTGTCGGATGAAGAAAACGACAAATTTGAGTTTTTACAAATAACGGCGTAGTTGTTACCGTTAACACTGTTAGAATACCCGGTGGTTAAAATACAGTAATACGCGTTATTGCACAGTAGCACACGGTATTGCATAGTATTTTTAAAATTATTGATTCTTACGTAAGAAGGCACTACTCAATAATTGTTACAGTAATTACTGTTCAATATTTTATTTTATTGATTCAATAATTGCTACGTTAAAATTTTATATTATTGTTGTTCAATAATTGTTGCTGCACAGTATTTTCCATTATCAGATCAATAATTCATATTATTTGTGTAACGACCCCAAAATAGGTCCATTCCATCCAACCCATTCTGAGTCGTCAAATACATGGTACAGAAAATAACTACAACTCTATTACAACAATTGTTGTGCAAAATACAACAACACATATGCTGTGAGTTTGGATACAAATATATACCAAATGTGACATTGGACACCATCATGTATCAGCACCTCACAAAGGTACCTTACATAAGGGTACAGTCAAAAACTGTTTTAGAAACTAGAATCTTTGGGAAGTGCTCAAGGAAACCTTCGTACATGGGAGGCCACGCGTCTAGGTTATGATAGATATCATATGGCCACAGAATTATCCTTGGTTTACCCAATAGACCCCAAAGAAAAACGAGAAGATTACTATCATATTCTTCCCAATGGTGAGTCTTCTCTTGACTTATCATTATCTCCACTGTCTCTAATTGAGAATTATACTTTAAACAAACACCAAGATTATATAGGTAGTGCTCGTATATATACTCAGCAAGTGGATGAGCACATCCCTGTCTTATGATGACACGAGGTTGTATGTCGCTAGACACCTTGTATTATAGTGGCAAACCACCCTTCCAACGTTGGGTTCGCCTCACCCTATTTTCTTCACCAAATATAACTACTAAATGATGACCACCGTTCTATTCCCTTGTTATCCCCGCTCGACCCAGCTACACTCTTATTACCTGAAAGGAATTGTGAAGTAAAAGGGTGAGCACAACTAGCTCAGTAAAGAATATCATGACTAAAGATAATTAAATTATCAATAGCCTTCATCAATAATAAATCAGAGATTTAGAACATATGGTAAATGATAAAAATTTCAACCATAGTTGCAGCGGAACGAGCAATCCATTAGAAGAGTCAAATAGACCATAAAGTCTATTATCTTCTCCATGTTAAAAATCCACCAACAATGTTTTATCCATGTAACATCACTCAACAGTTCCTTTCCACAATCATATGAATAACTCATAATCATAATTGTGACTATAAATTTTTCTTCGCACCCAGGACGAAGAATATTTTCATCACCTGTCTTTACCTGAAACATCAAAGATCATGGTTATACCAAATCACAGTTCCTGTTTATAATCATACTAACAAATCCATCTTTGCACTACGGGCCAAAGATATTCATCAACAAACCATCTTTGCACTACGGGCCAAAGATATTCAACAACAGTTCATCTTTGCACTACAGGCCAAAGATATTCATCAACAGGCCATCTTTGCACTACATGCCAAAGATATTCATCAACAATTCATATTTGCACTACAGGCCAAATATATTCATATCTCAAAGAAATATATAATCATTTCAGAATTTATATAAACAATAATTATAACCATGTTGATCAATTCACCATTGCACTTAAGCTTAAGATATTCAATTATAAATTCAATGGTCATGATCATACCAGTCACAATTCAACTTTGCACTACAGGCCAAAGAGAACCCTAGTCATGATCATACCAATAATCTATCCATCTTTACACTCCAGTGAAAGAGAATTTCAACATCAGGGTTATAAAAATGTTATATATGATGATAAAAAAAATATGATCAACATATAATTTTAATCTCAAGAGTAATATTCGTAATTCATGAATAGTAAATCGTGAATAGTAACTCATGAATAGTAACCTCGACACAAAAGATAGAAATTCCACAATAAAATCCATACCAATATTTCGGTATAATGATATTGAAAGAATAACATTACTTAAATTTATAAACAATTTATTTTAATTGTTTACACTTTACTAATTAATGCATTTAATCATCATAAAATGCCAACTCTTACAATTTCATCATCAATAACCAAAACCCTCATCAAAAATCTGCATATGCCTCATATAGGATTCTCAAGCCATAAAATCCTATTTTCCAATTTTTTTTCTTCACAAAACATATTTAATTCATTTACTCATAACTAGACCATTTTTATGAAAAATACCAAATCAGTTCCAAAAATATTTCTTTTCTGGAATTTAGCATAATATAGTCCCATAGTGAACATATATTTTTCTCAGAATTTTTAAAAGTCATTTACTATTTTTCATATGGCCAAAACAGCCGAATATTTAGACATTTATCAAAAGTTGTACTTTTGTCTAAAAATTCTGAAATTTACAGAGTATACTTCTATCATATACATGTACTCCCAATAAAAATTTCATCAATTTTGAAGTTAACCACAAGGAATTATAAGCGGTTACTTTTAAAATAGTCTTTTCCCGTAAAATTCATAACTCTCAATCTATACATCCAAAAATCACCATTTTTGGACACAATCAAGAAAACTCATCAAAATATCATTTCAAATTTTTCCAGAATTTTTGAAGATCAGAAAAATTACGAAACTGAAAATCATAACAACCCTTAAAATCCCTTAATATCCCTTACTATCCCTTACTTCAAAAGAGCAGTACTTCTGACTGGATATCGGATATGATGCTGAAGGAAACTTGCACTGATGAATAGCAACTCACCAAGTATCTAAAAACTCACAAAATATGTTTCACAATATAGAGAGAGAAAGAGAGAAAACTTATGTTTCTGGTGTGATTTTCAATTCTAACTTAGCCCTCTATTTATAGGAAAATTTTGGTAGGTTTGACCTGCAACCTGATGGCTTTACCTGCTACTATTCTCACCCACCACATTTGAAATATAATTCAGCACATTTCTTCACCAACCACAAGTGGAGCCCACCAATTCTAGAATTTTTCACCAAAATGATAAACTCCGAAAATTCAACAATTTCTGAACCAGTCATCTCGTAAAATTCATAATAAATCATACGTTCATTTTTAACGGTTCAAAATTTGTGGACATATACTCAACTTATATATGTATAACATATTCAAATATTACCATGATCCAACGGTCGGATTAAAAATTATAACCCTCGCAAAATATCTCAAAAACCCTAATTTTTAATACCTCCATTCCAACAAAAATATTGATAAAAACCTCAACATTAACTCCTTCATTTTTAACCACAAAAATATATCCCTCATTTATATCCACATAAAATAAATATTTCCTTATCATATGAATCAATAATTAATTATTCACAAATAATATTACAGAATCACATTTATGACAACCAGGCCGTTCCCAGGAAAGAGGGGGCTTTCCAATAAGGATTTCTCCTTACTAGCGCGCAATTAGATGACCAAACCTCTCCTTAGACAAAACTTTCTAGACATTGCCAATAATGTTATCTAATAATATTATTCAAATAATATGAATTATTGATCTGATAATGGAAAATACTGTGCAGCAACAATTATTGAACAACAATAATATAAAATTTCAACGTAGCAATTATTGAATCAATAAAATAAAATATTGAACAGTAATTGCTGTAACAATTATTGAGTAGTGCCTTCTTACGTAAGAATCAATAATTTCAAAAATACTGTGCAATACCGTGTGCTACTGTGCAATAACGCGTATTACTGTATTTTAACCACGGGGTATTCCAACAGTGTTAACGGTAACAACTACGCCGTTATTTGTAAAAACTCGAATTTGTCGTTTTCCTTCACCCGACAGTTATTCGTTATGGGGCCCACAAATAGCTGCGCCGTCGTACGAATATTCTCCGACAGAAAGAATATTCCACGACCAAACGAATATTCCCCGACAACAATGATTATTTTATAACCACTTGCTTATTTTGAAAAAAAATTCATATTTCACCCATAACTTTAAACTTTTATCAATTTAACCATTTACCAAATAGAAAAATTGAATACTCTTATTTCATAAAATTCGGGGTCTTACAATTTGAATAATATTATTAGATAACATTATTGGCAATGTCTAGAAAGTTCTGCCTAAGGAGAGGTTTGGTCATCTAATTGCGCGCCAGTAAGGAGAAATCCTTATTGGAAAGCCCCCTCTTTCCTGGGAACGGCCTGGTTGTCATAAATGTGATTCTGTAATATTATTTGTGAATAATTAATTATTGATTTATATGATAAGAAAATATTTATTTTATGTGGATATAAATGAGGGATATATTTTTGTGGTTAAAAAATGAAGGAGTTAATGTTGAGATTTTTATCCGTATTTTTGTCGGAATGGAGGTATTAAAAATCAGGGTTTTTGAGATAGTTTGCGGGGGTTATAATTTTTAATCCGACCGTTGGATCGTGGTAATTTTTGGATATGTTATACATATATAAGTTGAGTATATGTCCACAAATTTTGAACCGTTAAAAATGAACGTATGATTTATTATGAATTTTACAAGATGACTGGTTCAGAAATTGTTGAATTTTTGGAGTTTATCATTTTGGTGGAAAATTCTAGAATTGGTGGGCCCCACTTGTGGTTGGTGAAGAAATATGCTGAATTATATTTCAAATGTGGTGGGTGGGAATAGTAGCAGGTAAAGCCATCAGGTTGCAGGTCAAACCTACCAAAATTTTCCTATAAATAGAGGGCTAAGTTAGAATTGAAAATCACACCAAAAATATAAGCTTTCTCTCTTTCTCTCTCTATATTATAAAGCATATTTTGTGAGTATTTAGATACTTTGAGAGTTGCTATTCAGTGCAAGTTTCCTTCGGCTTTGCATTCCAGTCAGAAATACTGCACTTTTGAGATAAGGGATAGTAAGGGATAGTAAGGGATTGTAAGGGATAGTAAGGAATTTTAAGGGTTGTTATGTTTTTCAGTTTCGTAATTTTTCTGATCTTCAAAAATTCTGAAAAAATTTGAAATGATATTTTGATGAGTTTTATTGATTGTGTCCAAAAATGGTGATTTTTGGATGTATAGATTGAGAGTTATGAATTTTATGAGAAAAGACTATTTTAAAAGTAACTGCTTATAATTTCTTGTGGTTAACTCCAAAATTGATGAAATTTTTATTGGGAGTACATGTATATGATGGAAGTATACTCTGTTAATTTCAGAATTTTTGGACAAAAGTATAATTTTTGATAAATGTCTAAATATTCGGCTGTTTTGGCCAAATGAAAAATAGTAAATGACTTTTAAAAATTCTGAGAAAAATATATGTTCACTATGGGACTATATTATGTTAAATCCCAGAAAAGAAATATTTTTGAAATTGATTTGGTATTTTTTTATGAAAATGGTCTAGTTATGAGTTAATGAATTAAATATGTTTTGTGAAGTAAGAAAACTAGAAAATAAGATTTTATGACTTGAGAATCCTATATGAGGTATATGCAGATTTTTGATGAGGGTTTTGGTTATTGATGATGAAATCTTAAGAGTTGACATTTTATGATGATTAAATGCATTAATTAGTAAAGTGTAAACAATTTAAATAAATTGTTTATAAGCTTAAGAAATGTTATTCTTTCAATATCATTATACCAAAATATTGGTATGAATTTTATTATGAAATTTTTATCTTTTTGTATCGGGGTTACTATTCATGAGTTACTATTCACGAGTTACTATTCACGAGTTACTATTCACGATAAAAATTGGTTTCTTTTTCTGACCAAATTATAGTTAATTTATGAATATTACTCTTGAGATTAAGACTATATGTTGATCACATTATTTTTATTATCATATATAACATTTTTTATAACCTTGATGTTGAAATTCTCTTTCGCTTGAGTGTAAAGATGGGTAAATTATTGGTATGATCATGACTATGGGTTCTCTTTGGCCAGTAGTGCAAAGTTGAATTGTTGACTGGTATGATCATGACCATTGAATTTATAATTGAATATCTTTAGCTTAAGTGCAAAGGTGAAATGATCAACATAGTTATAATTATTGTTTATATAAATTCTGAAATGATTATATATTTCTTTGAGATATTAATATATTTGGTCTGTAATGCAAATATGAACTGTTGATGAATATATTTGGCCTGTAGTGCAAATATGAACTGTTGAGGAATATCTTTGGCATGTAGTGCAAAGATGAATTGTTGATGGCCGTAATGCAAAGATGAATTTATTAGTATGATTATGAACATGAACTGTGATTTGGTATAACCATGATCTTTGATGTTTCAGGTAAAGACAGGTGATGAAAATATTCTTCGTCCTGGGTGCGAAGAAAAATTTAGAAGCACAATTATGATTATGGGTTATTCATATAATTGTGGAAAGGAACTGTTGAGTGATGTTACAGGGATAAAACATTATTGGTGAATTTTTAACATGGAGAAGATAATAGACTTTATAGTCTATTTGACTCTTCTAATAGATTGCTCGTTCCGCTGCAACTATGGTTGAAATTTTTATCATCTACCATATGTTCTAAATCTCTGATTATAACTGATGAAGACTATTGATAATTTATTAATCTTTAGTCATGATATTCTTTACTGAGCTAGTTGTGCTCACCCTTTTGCTTCACAATTCCTTTCAGGTAATAAGAGTGTAGCTGGGTCGAGCGGGGGTAACAAGGGAATAGAACGGTGGTCATCATTTAGTAGTTATATTTGGTGAAGAAAATAGGGTGAGGCGAACCCAACGTTGGAAGGGTGTTTTGTCACTATCATACAAGATGTCTAATGACATACAACCTCGTGTCATCATAAGACAGGGTTGTGCTCATCCACTTGCTGAGTATATCTATGGGCACTACCTATATAATCTTGGTGTTTGTTTGAAGTATAATTCTCAATTAGAGACAGTGGAGATAATGATAAGTCAAGAGAAGACTCACCATTGGGAAGAATATGATAGTAATCTTCTCGTTTTTTTTGGGGTCTATTGGGTCAACCAAGGATAATTCTGTGGCCATATGATATCTATCATAACCTAGACGCGTGGCCTCCCATGTACGAAGGTTTCCTTGAGCACTTCCCAAAGATTCTAATTTCTAAAACAGTTTTTGACTATACCTTTATGTAAGGTGTCATTGTGAGGTGATGTCCACGGTTAGAACATGAGTCACATTTGGTATATATTTGTATCCAAACTTACAGCATATATATTGTTGTATTTTGCACGACAATTGTTGTAATAAAGTTGTAGTTATTTTCTGTACCATGTATTTGACGACTCAGAATGGGTTGGGTGGAATGGACCTATTTTGGGGTTGTCACAAACTGCATAAAGTTTCTGAACATTTCATCATTCATCATCTGGTCAGTGTTATTGTTTGCATGAGGATTGTCACCTTTCTGATGCACATTATCTTAATTATTGATATGTGGTGAATCAACAGTCGCCTGTGCTCCATTGCTATTCTCAACATTTTCAGATGCCATTTTCAGATACTGCCACAAAATAAAAGTTAATTGATATGTCATATATTATCCTTATATTATGACCGACCAATTAAATACCATGCAAATAAACTTAGGTAGGTCATACTAGCGAAGGAATTTCCCGTCTCTCCCCTCCTAGTTTTATTCTCACATCTTAGCCAGGGATCATATCCCTAAGCTCTGATACCAACTGTGACGCCCCCAAAATTAGGTATACATCACCCATCTTGGGTCGTCAGATACAAAGTACAGAATACAAATACAACTTACTAATACAACTGTCGTGTACAATACGACAAAACATAAACTGCGAGTTTGAATACAAATATTATCTTCTAGAGAGTATTCATACTCAAAAGGAGTCCTCATTACATTTATTAACACACTATTACATAGAATAGTGAGGACTGCTAACTAATACTATCATTCGAATCATCACTCCGTTTCCCGACTTGCCCCAGCTACGTTCTCATTTCCTGAAGAGAACAGTGAAAGAAAGGGTGAGCTCAACTAGCCCAGAAAGAAATATTATGACTAAGATAATGCAGAATAAATTATCATTAGCCTTCAACAATGTTAAACTGATAAAATATAATAGACATCAAGTTTAACTGCAGCGGAACAAGCAATCCATTAAAAGAGTCAAGTAGAAAATAAACTCCACTATCTTTTATAATTTAAAAGGTTTTTCAACACTGTGATCGTTGGGACTCAGCTTAATAAAATAATCCACATCATCGAATCACCCCTTCACTACGGCCAAGGATATTCGTGTATTCATTAATGGTCATGATCATGTCAACAACTGTCCATCAATGCACTACGGGCCAATGAGGACTTTTATCACATTATTTGTAACATTACGGTCATGATTACACCGAATAATCCCTGGTTATAATTATACCAAGTCCATCTATGCATTACATGCCATAGATGACTTTCAACATTTTATAAACACGAGGATGATGACAATGATATAAGAATTCAATAAAACAAGTTCAAGAATTAATTTATCCAAGAATTAACAACGTCCAAATTGTCAACATGATACTGCTTTGTGGAGTAAAATTCAAGAATGCTTAGAAAAATATTTTCATGAAAAGATACTGGATGAAATGCAATTATCAGGGATATTCCACAAATTTCATGGAGTATAGAAGTCAAAACTTAACCAACTGAGTACAATAAAGAATGGAATAACAAAAGAAATCACCATGCACGCGATAGACCGCACAGACATGTTATTCCAACAGAATAATAAATAATGGAACCAGGTCCAGCGTAAACGCACAGACAGGATATTCCGACAGAATAATAAATAATGGAACCAGGTCCGGCGTAAACACACAGACAGGATATTCCGACAGAATAATAAATAATGGAACCAGGTCCGGTGTAAAACACACAGACATGATATTCCGACAGAATAATAAATAATGGAACTAGGTCCGGTGTAAAACACATAGACAGGATGTTCCAACAGAATAATAACAAGACGGAACCAGGTCCGGTGTAAAACACACAGACAAGATGTTCCAACTGAATAATAATAAAAACGGAACCAGGTCCGGTGTAAAACACACAAACAGGATGTTCCAACAGAATAATAGAAGAATGTCACCAAGTATAGGGTAGACTGCGTATACAGGTTATTCCAACAGAATAATAAGAAATAGAATAACAACAGTTCTCTTCATGAATAAGAATGAATAACACCCCTTACCATTTTAAAGAAGAGCTGAAATAAGGAAGTAGTTAAGTAGCAGAATACTCTTCTTCTCTCTCTCTATAGTTTCTCTCTATAGTTTCTCTCTCTAGAGTTCAGTGAATTCGTAAGAAATAATGAAGGAATGAGCTGCTATTTATAGAAAAATAGAATGCATAGTAATTAATTCATGAACAGTCCAGATTGATTACTTTAATCTGACGGTCCATATTTAAAGAAAAATCTTTTAAATAAAATATAATATATTCTATTTATAGAATAACTTTAATAAAGTATTCTGTTTTATATAAAAAGATGTTTCAGTTTTATTACGTTAATAATACGAATAAAACAAAACGTCATTATCGCTAAATAATTCATATTATTAACTGAAAATAATTAAAGCAAACTGAGTGACTTCTCACATAAGCATTAATAATCAATACCGTGTACTACTATGCAACCACATGTATTACTGTACTTTTACTACCGAGTAGTTTCAACAGTAACAATGGTAAAACTTCCGCCGTTATTTTTAATAAAATATTTTTGTCGTTTTCTCAATCCGACAATAATTCCGTTGTGGGGTCCACCAATGATTGTGTCGTTGTACGAATATTCTCTGTTAAAACGAATATTCCCCGACCAATCGAATATTATATAACAACTTGCGTACTTTGCAAAATTTATAAATATTACCCACAACTATAACATTATATCTGTGACGCCCCCCAAAATTAGGTATACATCACCCATCTTGGGTCGTCAGATACATAGTACAGAATACAAATACAATTTACTAATACAATTGTCGTGTACAATACGACAAAACATAAACTGCGAGTTTGAATACAAATATTATCTTCTAGAGAGTATTCATACTCAAAAGGAGTCCTCATTACATTTATTAACACACTATTACATAGAATAGTGAGGACTGCTAACTAATACTATCATTCGAATCATCACTCCGTTTCCCGACTTGCCCCAGCTACGTTCTCATTTCCTGAAGAGAATAGTGAAAGAAAGGGTGAGCTCAACTAGCCCAGAAAGAAATATTATGACTAAGATAATGCAGAATAAATTATCATTAGCCTTCAACAATGTTAAACTGATAAAATATAATAGACATCAAGTTTAACTGCAGCGGAACAAGCAATCCATTAAAAGAGTCAAGTAGAAAATAAACTCTACTATCTTTTATGATTTAAAAGATTTTCCAACACTGTGATCGCTGAGACTCAGCTTAATAAAATAATCCACATCATCGAATCACCCCTGCACTACGGCCAAGGATATTCGTATATTCATTAATGGTCATGATCATGCCAACAACTGTCCATCAATGCACTACAGGCCAATGAGGACTTTTACCACATCATTTATAACATTACGGTCATGATTATACCGAATAATCCCTGGTCATAATCATACCAAGTCCATCTATGCACTACAGGCCACAGATGACTTTCAACATTTTATAAACATGAGGATGATGACAATGATATAAGAATTCAATAAAACAAGTTCAAGAATTAATTTATCCAAGAATTAACAACGTCCAAATTGTCAACATGATATTGCTTTGTGGAGTAAAATTCAAGAATACTTAGAAGAATATTTTCATGAAAAGATACTGGATGAAATGCAATTATCAGGGATATTCCACAAATTTCATGGAGTATAGAAGTCAAAACTTAACCAACTGAGTACAATAAAGAATGGAATAACAAAAGAAATCACCATGCACGCGATAGACCGCACAGACATGTTATTCCAACAGAATAATAAATAATGGAACCAGGTCCGGTGTAAACGCACAGACAGGATATTCCGACAGAATAATAAATAATGGAACCAGGTCCGGCGTAAACGCACAGACAGGATATTCCGACGGAATAACAAAGACAGAATAATAGAAGAATGTCACCAAGTATAGGGTATTCCGCATATACAGGTTATTCCAACAGAATAATAAAGAAATGGAATAACAGAAGTTCTCTTCTTGAATACAAAAGAATAATATCCCTTACCGTTTTAAAGAAGAGCTGAAGTAAGGAAGTAGTTAAGTAGCAGAATACTCTTCTTCTCTCTCTCTATAGTTTCTCTCTCTAGAGTTCAGTGAATTCGTAAGAAATAATGAAGGAATGAGCTGCTATTTATAGAAAAATAGAATGCATAGTAACTAATCCATGAACGGTCCAGATTGATTACTTTAATCTGACGGTCCATATTTAAAGAAAAATCTTTTAAATAAAATATAATATATTCTATTTATAG
Source organism: Panax notoginseng (assembly GCA_016801055.1). Classification (NCBI taxonomy): domain Eukaryota; kingdom Viridiplantae; phylum Streptophyta; class Magnoliopsida; order Apiales; family Araliaceae; genus Panax; species Panax notoginseng. The sequence continues at coordinate 6,673,454 of CM029013.1, forward strand.
AATAACTTTAATAAAGTATTTTGTTTTATATAAAAAGATGTTTCTGTTTTATTACGTTAATAATACGAATAAAACAAAACGTCATTATCGCTAAATAATTCATATTATTAACTGACAATAATGGAATCAAACTGAGTGACTTCTCACATAAGCATTAATAATTAATACCGTGTGCTACTATGCAACCACACGTATTACTGTACTTTTACTACCGAGTAGTTCAACAGTAACAATGGTAAAACTTCCGCCGTTATTTTTAATAAAATATTTTTGTCGTTTTCTCAATCCGACAATAATTCCGTTGTGGGGTCCACCAATGATTGTGTCGTTGTACGAATATTCCCTGTTAAAACGAATATTTCCCGACCAATCGAATATTATATAACAACTTGCGTACTTTGCAAAATTTATAAATATTACCCACAACTATAACATTATATCAAAATTAACTCCATAATATTCAAAAATGATATTTATAGAAAATTCATCTTTATTTATAAAAATTGGGGTCTTACAATATCAAATTAACTCCATAATATTCAAAAATGATATTTATAGAAAATTCATCTTTATTTATAAAAGTTGTGGTCTTACAAAAACACTTCTCTAAAACGAATTATATTAAGGGACGGAAGGAGTATTATTTATTGGGCATAAAAAAGTAAGAGAATCAAAATCATATTTAATACTTGGGATAATATTAAAACTAAGTAATTAATGCTAAATTAAAATTTTCAAAATTCAAATATTAAAAGACATAAACATTTCTCTAAACGACATTTAAAAAGGGATGGAGGGAATATATGTTCATAGAATTTGGATTTTTTCCATTACATATTTCTTTTTATTTCATCCAATACTCCATATTTTTATAGTTTTTGAATAATATACTTGAAATCGATACTGGTAAAATAATTTATTATATTGAATAGCATAATTATTTTAAAAATAAAAGTAATTCGACAATTTTTTACTATTTAATGAACATGTGAATTTTTCATTAAAATTTTGATGGATGAAAATTATTTTAAATTTTTAAAGGTGAAAATATTTTTTATAATTATAAGTTTTTGTAAGATTGAACTTAATATGATTAACTATTTATTAACATATTTTGATTATTATTAATAAAATTATTAAAAATAAATAATTGATATATCAGATGAAATAAGAGAAAATATGTAAGGGAGGGGTGACAAATCCATGTTTGTAGCTTCACATGATTATGATTCTATACAACTACTCAAGGGAAGTGCTATTGAAAAAGACAAGTAAATAATCTTTTTGTATAAACAAAAATAAAATAAAATAAATAAAGTGCCTAGTCCAAGTGTTGATTATAAAATGCTAATAATATAATAGTAATAATAAAGATTTTCCATTACAAAGATTAAATAAAATACTAGTGTCATAGATTAGACTAGCCACCGGACAGAATCTCGAACTCCTTTTATAAAGCACCGATCTTCTACGCCCACTACCCCTTTTCATTCATTCATATCCCGTGTCTGAAATTGTTCAATTAGTGTCCTAAAATCCTAGTTGAGCCTTGAAGTTCCGACACAGACTCTTCCTCTCTGCACCAAAATGGCCGAAACCGGTGTCGTAACAGTCTACGGAAATGGCGCAATCACCGAAACCACTAAAAAATCAACCTTCTCCGTCAAAGTAGGCCTGGCCCAAATGCTTCGCGGCGGCGTTATAATGGACGTTGTTAACGCCGATCAGGCCCGCATCGCAGAAGAAGCCGGAGCCTGCGCAGTCATGGCCCTCGAACGCGTACCCGCCGACATCCGGGCTCAAGGCGGGGTGGCCCGAATGTCCGACCCACAACTAATCAAAGAAATCAAACAAGCCGTCACCATTCCGGTCATGGCCAAGGCCCGGATCGGGCACTTTGTGGAGGCCCAAATCCTCGAAGCCATTGGTGTAGATTACGTCGATGAAAGTGAGGTGTTAACGTTAGCCGACGACCAGAACCATATCAACAAGCACAATTTTAGAATTCCATTCGTCTGCGGCTGCCGGAACCTCGGCGAAGCCCTACGGCGGATCCGAGAAGGCGCCGCCATGATTCGCACAAAAGGGGAGGCCGGGACAGGGAACATAATCGAAGCGGTTCGCCACGTGCGGTCCGTGATGGGGGACATTAGGGTTTTGAGGAACATGGATGATGATGAGGTTTTCACTTTCGCAAAGAAAATTGCGGCGCCTTACGATTTGGTGATGCAGACAAAGCAGCTGGGGCGGTTGCCGGTGGTTCATTTTGCAGCCGGCGGCATTGCGACGCCTGCTGATGCCGCGCTTATGATGCAACTGGGGTGCGATGGGATTTTTGTTGGTTCGGGTGTTTTCAAAAGTGGGGATCCGGCGACGCGGGCACGGGCGATTGTTCAGGCAGTTACCCATTATAGTGATCCGGAGGTGCTGGCAGAGGTGAGCTGCGGGTTGGGGGAAGCTATGGTGGGGATTAATTTGAATGATGATAAGGTTGAAAGGTATGCGAATCGGTCAGAGTAGTTGAAAATTGGGTTGAAGTTTTAATTGGTGTTGATACTCACCAAAAGTTTTAATCTTTTACAAGTTATTGGTTGTCTCTTTTAGTTTCTGTGTTGCAGATGTGTTATGGAAGGGTTTTGGGGATGGATTTTCATTTGTAATTGTAGAAATAAATTTGTTTTTTAAGTATCACATTGTAGTGATATGGTATAGTTGTTGGCTTTGAAGATGACAGTAGCCAGTTGGATAGATTTATATGAACTTCATAGAATAAAAATCGTTAAAATCTTCAGATGATTTGGTTTTTAATGTATTGTTTATTTTCAAATCTACGTGTAGACTATTTCCCATTATTTATGTGAAAGATTATATTTTGTTGACTGCATCTTCTTAACTTGTCTAAGCCTGTTTCTTGATTCTTCTGGAGATGTTTGGAGCACTAGGATTCTTTGGTTTTGATATTTAGGTCATTTCTTATTATGATTGGAAAGGTAGTATATTGCTATACTCAGAACGGCAGAGCATTGAGGCTGGCTTTTGATTCCCATTTATAAGTGTGGTTTAGCCTTTTATCCTTTTTAGGACTGTTTTCTTTCTCAATTCTACTTTCTGGCTGTCAACTAATCCTTTGCATCAGATTATTAATTAGCGCACATAGGTCTTATATTGGATAACATTTTCGTAAACTTCGCAGTTATACCACTATTTTTGTTATTGGCATATCAAAATTGGTTGGTTACATACTCCCTCCATCTGGAAATGAGACTTCCAGTTGGCTTTTTGACTTTCCATATGCATTCTAAGTTTTGCCTAAGACACACTTAAAGATGTTTTTTAGTTATTAATTCTAAGTTTTAAGATATCATATGGGAAAAATTGTTGATATTAATTATGTTTAATTTAAGTGTCATTAGCAAATTATGCACAAGGAAAAGTCAAATGGGACTCTCACTTCGAGAAGGGAGAAGGGAGTGTGATTGTGTTTGATAGTTATATAGCTATAGTTGCCCACTAGCTTTCTCCTCAGGAAATTTGCTTTAGAGTGAATAGTGATAGATTCCACTGCGATTGTTTTTATCTCTATGAAATATTAATATAATGGAGTGACCTCTTACTTGGATGTAACTAGACAAGTCTCAACAGTGTTTGAACTATAGGAGTATGGCTTGCTTAACTGGGCTAGTGAGTCCCATGGATATCAATGTAAAGCATGAAAAAGATGGTAGGGATGCTAATTATGTAAATTATGATATTACTGGATACATATCTTTGTAGTGTATTGGCTAGTGACTTCTCATCTTGGATATTTGTAATAAGTTATAAGCTTTATGGTCATGCAAGTCATATCTGGGCATGCCCTGATCCTGTTGGTGCATTTGAAGAATCATTGTTTTTGTGCATTTGAAGAGTTATTGTTTTATGCTGGATAATTGCAAACTATTTAAATTCCAAGTTTATTACACCAGTCACGTTTCCTTAAGAATTGCAGATTATTTTAAATTCTCTTGATGCTGGTTGATTCCCTACTATGTTGGAGTCCGCAAGTTACTCAAGAAAGAGTATAATCAATATGGCAGTATCTATATTATGAGGTTTATCTTAAATCTATGTTTTTAGTCTCTTGAATAATCAATTTTTTTAGTATTTTAGTAGTTGTAGTTGGAGTTGGAGTTGGAGTAATTTAAGTTTATAGAATGGTCTAAAGAGACCCTAGAAGTGTTGAGAGTTCCATTGTGTCAGTTGCGGCAATTTAGATGCAGTCATTTGTCAATGTCAAGTTCTAATGTCTGCATTTATTATCCGAGTCAACTAGATTCTAAGATCTACATAAAGCTCTTGTTGTACTCTTGTGCAGGCAGGCAGAATTGAACTGAATCTCTAATGATCCTATTGTAGGTTATTCTAACTCTAATTGCTCCCACTTTACTTTCCTGCGTCCTTCTTCAGGTTTTTGTACATCCTCGTGTTCCTCTATAATTTCGTTAGCTTACCTGAGTTCTTTCTGCAAAAAAACTAAGCAAAGCCAGAAAGCAGAGCTGTTATGAGAGCCCTGGACACTACAAAGCATCACCACCATTTCTGTATATATAACCGACTGTTGTTTGTTTTCAGCATGTGAAAAATTACTGGAAGATGTAGATACATCCTAGATGGAATATGCATGGTGGAGTTTGTAATTTACAAGCCTATTTCTCTTTACTATCATTCGGTGCTGTGGCATATCTTCTCAACTTCTATTAGATTCTTCAAATATATTATTCACATCATGGAAGAAACAGATTGTTTTAGTTTGCCTAGCATCAAAATGATCAATCTTATTACGGTTTTGGCTCGACACAACCATATTCTTCCATTCTACAAAATAGAAAAATAAATTCATTTTATCAATAAGATTTTTTTTTTAATAAATGGAGCATTGAAGGGACTTTCTAATATTTTTTTATATTCACATTTACACAGTTTGACCGTTCAATAATATAATTTTTCTAATTTACTTTCGTGATCACAATTAGTTGTTGAGCAAATAAAAACGCTAGTAACATATTCCATATTTGGTTGGTATATTGGATATAAAATCAAGAATCTATGCGGAGTGCTGTGATGAACTTTGTAGTACCAACTATACAATACCAGTAAAACCAAGATAGAGGCTTTTCACACGTGCAGTTATGAACACAAGGACTTCTTCTATACCTTTTCCTTGCGAATTAATTCTAACCACTCTATTTAGTCTTTATTTATCATTTTTTCTTATATATTGTAAATAGAGTTATGCTACCTTTAGATTGTAGGTATGAATGTGAAAAAAGTGTTAGGATTGACTTATATTTTTGAGGTTTTGACGAAGAACCATAACGACAAGGTAGTCGGGGGTCTCGTTTTTCGGTGAGCGAGTAACTGCCTAGCTCGCCGATGAGCTGGCTAGGGGGTTACAAGGGGGCATCGCACCTGGAAGTCAAGTGCAATGTGTAATTGGGCTTGGAGATTTATTAGTAGTCCGATCTTAGGTTTTACAAATGTATTGGGACTCGTGTGCAACACGGATTTTAATCTAGTTACTATAAAAACATTGTTTGGTGTGTGGATCATTTTAGGGGATGTGAGTCATCTAATAAATACATCAGACAACACAAGACTAGCCAAATTGATGAACCTGAATATATCGTGTGTTCTTATTTTTTCGCCTTTCATATAATATCTATATGTGATTGCAATATTATTCGTTGTTAAATTCTAACAAAATAGAATGACTCATTCTTATAAGAATAAATAAATTTGTGTTTAATTTTTCCAATTAAAATGAAATGGATCATTCATATTCTGTCAAGTGAAATTCGTAAAATTTTATTTTTTAAAGAAAATATGAAACGACTCATTCTATCAAAAATAAAATAAAAATCAATCTCAAACACCATTCAATCACCCTCAATGTATCATCTTTGAATTTTTTTTATCCTTATTTACCAATTTAAGAGAGTATTATATAGATCAATATATGTTCCCCACATCATACTAGCTTAACAAACCAATTCACAGTGAATTTGGCTTCAACCAAAGAAAAGAAATATAAAAGCGGAGCGTCTAAAAAGCATATATACATATATAATTATATTTTTGAATGGGCTCACCACTGCAGTTCATTGTATCGGATGAGCCTTCCCTCCATTATATTTAGGATTAATTACCTAATTTCATTTAATACATATCTAATAACAAAAATATATATTTAAAGTTATAATAAATTCGTGCCAAATAATTCGCGTTAAATATAATAATTGTGTCACAATATATATATATATATATATATATATATATGATTAATTAATGGAATAGATGCTTAACCCATCGAATATAATGGCATCGGATTAGTTGTACAAAGAATGGAATATATTATTGATAATGGATTGCATAAATTCTGTGTGAAGTGGGCACACGAAATGGGACAGGAAAAGTAGTATATTGATATAAACAACACCAACCCACTTCACGAAATGGGACAGGGCAAGTAGTATATTGATATAAACATCGTCAATTAGAATTCTATCCGTTTTAAATAAACGGAGACTCCTTATTTTATGATCTAAATTTAAAGTAATATCTCTCTTATTAGCATGATGATATCACATTTAAATATATTTTATATTTAAATTTTAAAATAAAAAATATCTATTTATTTAAAATAAAATAAAGAGAATACTTGTCCAAACAACACACCCTAACCCTAGCTGCTCAGGGTATTAGAATTTTTTTAATGTCCCCAATAAAAAGACACAGCTGAAGTAGTTGAAAATAAAGGGGTTCCAACTTATAGTGAACTTTATTTTATTTTTGTGCGAATTCAATTTATTCCATATTTAACCTTTTTATAATTAAGAATCTGTCACTCATAAAAGTGTTTCTCGTCCGACACTCTTTGGAAACTAGGGCGAGTTTACCAGTTGAGCAATCCAGAAGAAACAGACTAAAACAAGAACACCAATCTAGATTTTTTTCGTTTGTGCTGCTTAGCTACTGCCTACTAAACTAATCTAATTTAATCTAATCATTGACCTCTCAATAACTTTATTATCCTGCATTCATTTTCTTTAATACTCCATCATGCTAGCTAGTTGGAAAAGGGCGAGAAGGAAAGACGACGACAATGGCATATTGAGAAGAGATATATGGATATATATATATATATATATATATATATATATATATTGTGTGTATGTATACACACGCATATGACACGTATGCCTGTGTCTGGTATCCGAGGGACCTGCTTCAATTTCTCGGTCTTCCCTCCCTCCTAATATTTTCTCTCTCCTAAATACAATTGACTTTTGCTCTTCACATTCACGTAACTTCTCTCAATTAATTTAATTAACTAATCCCATATACTATAATGTATTCTATATAAATATTGATGGTCCATTGATATTGTATAGAGAGGAGAGAGAGAGAGAGAAAGAGAGAGAGAGAAATGTGGAGTTACAGAGTATGCGTATGTTTTACAAGGAAGTTCCGGGTAACAGAGGCGGAGCCACCGCCGGACGTCATAGGATCCTTCAAGAAGTATTCCGAAGGTGGGACCTACATGACGGCGGACCAACTCCGGCGGTTCTTAGTGGATGTTCAGGGCGACGCCGGATCTACCATCTCCGACGCCGAGCGCATCGTGGAGCAGGTTCTTCAAAAAAGACATCATCACATTGGGAGGTTCATCTTCAGGAATTCTCTCACTCTCGACGATTTTCACCACTACCTTTTTCTGCTGATCTCAACCCACCTATTGGATCTCAGGTATATTTATGTAAACATATTAGTAGTTCTGTTGATGGAATGTGTAAAAAGCTTAAATCTTTTTAACATTTCTACTGTTATTACTGTTTTATACTTACATATATTTTCTAATTATAATCATTGCAAACAACTTATGCATATATGGAAGAATTTAGTTTCAAGAACTTATTCTCGATGCATGCTTAAATTCAATGTTTTCCCAGAAATGGAGCACAAAGGGTTTACTTTAGTTATTGGTAAAAGTTGTCACTTTTTGCTTATATCCATTTGAATTGGGACTTTAGGTTGTGATTGATATGGCATGAAATCCATACTTTAGAATTGGAATTGAAGTCCCAAATGATGAAAATTTTCAAGTTAATAATTCATTTATACCAATTCCAAAGGAGCATAATCTATATTTGAAGGACAGCGTTAGTATTTTTATGTGCAAGGAAGTTCTTAAAGAATAAACTTTGGAAATTTAGAGGGAAAAGGGTTGTGATCATCACTGTTACTTGCTGAGTGTATCAATTTATTCTCATTCAACGCCATTGGGACAAAGTTGTTTTGACCCTGTATATCTATATCAACATCTGATGAACATTTGATGTCCCCCTATTCTTGATCTTGACTATGCTGGTTTTGTAAAGCAGAGCAACTACATTATGTAATAACTTTATTGCTAATACAAATATATAATTCTTATTAGGTTCACCAAGATATGAGTGCACCATTGTCACATTATTTCATATACACCGGCCATAATTCATACTTGACTGGAAATCAGCTCAACAGTGATTGCAGCGATGTCCCAATCATAAAGGCACTGGAAAGAGGAGTAAGAGTTATAGAACTTGATTTGTGGCCAGACTCAAACTCCACAAAGGATAACGTGCACGTTAAACATGGAGGGTATGCAACTTGGATTTGGACTTGTAAACCTTGAGTTATAGCTTTGAGTTCTGCTCAATACGTTTCCCTTATGCATGCATAATCCCACAGAGATATTGTCTTATACTAATACATGTTTTTATATATGTATGCTTATAACAACATTATAGCTCATTTAATTTATTAACTTCTTTGTTAATTAGTTCTTTTTGAGGTTTACATACCATATTTGATGAAACATGCAGTGTTCTTAATTTTAGGTCTATTTATCAAAAAAGAATTGTACCAAAGTTCTCAAGATTAACGTATAACAAGCAATATGAGTATTTCGAATTCACAAAGTAAAATCAATTTAACATGTCAGCTTAAATCTTACGCGTGGAGGTAAGATCGAGCTGGAGTTGGATTAAAATAAAAACCTTTATTCTTATCAACACTTTCTGCAATGGGTTGAGAAAGAATGAGAAATGGGTCATCTATTTGTCCTCTGTTTGGTGAAGTTTAAGTAGCTAGAGGCTAGAGCTTAGCATTTTCGTTCTCTTTCTTGTTTTGTAGCTGTTCTCTAAATATGCTGAAATTGTGTATTATGGACTCTAGGACCCTGACAAGTCCAGTAGAACTCTTAAAATGTTTGAGATCAATCAAAGAGCATGCTTTTTCTGCCTCACCTTACCCTGTTGTAATAACTCTTGAAGATCACCTTACATCGCCTCTTCAGGCTAAAGTAGCTCAGGTGAATGTTAAGTTTCTTCTACTTACTGATAAAATAAATTTCTTTCATATTTTAATCCATTTCATGATCTAACAGATGCTTGATATTTCACGCATTTTTCATGTAGATGATCACTCAAACATTTGGAGAGGTACTTTTTTGCCCTGAATCAGAATATCTAGAAGAATTACCATCGCCAGAAGAATTGAAGTATAGAGTTATCATTTCAACTAAACCTCCAAAAGAGTACCTTGAAGCTAAAAGTTTTAACAAGAGAAATAACACAAGGAAGAGAAAGGATTCTGATGATGATGAATGGGGTGAGGAGCCATCAAACCTAACAGCTGTTCAAGCAACCAATGATAATGTGTGGATGATGAGAGTAGTAGATGTCTCAGCTTGATTTCAATTATCAATATATTCTTAGTTTAGTTTCTTAATAAAATTCCTACTTTTCTGGTTTCTAGATTGATGGAGACAGTAATGACCACAATCAGGATGCTGAAGATTATGATGAAGATGACCAAAAGATGAACCCATCACCTGCATACAAGCGTCTAATTGCCATTCATGCTGGGAAACCTAAAGAAGGTTTGAAGAAGGCACTAAAAGTTGAGACCGACAAAGTTAGACGACTTAGTTTGAGTGAACAAGCTCTTGAAAAGGCAGCAAAATCTCATGGAATGGATGTTGTGAGGTAATCTCTACCTTACGTATCTTGTGCATAATACCATGATTAATGTTTTTCATTTCATGAATATGGTTAACATTGTATATAATTTGCCTCTACTTTGAAATATTAGAAGTTTACCCAATGATGTGTGCATTCTATATCACTAGGTTCACACAAAAGAATATTCTGAGAATATACCCTAAAGGTACTCGGTTTAACTCGTCCAATTACAAACCGCTAATAGGTTGGATGCATGGAGCTCAGATGGTTGCATTTAATATGCAGGTTTGTTTTGTGTTCTTGTTTTTATTATTGTTTCTAACGTGAGCCAGAAGATTAATACTCACCCCATTCTTTTTCTTCCTCAACAATTCGTGCTTCTAGAAGTTTGTTTGACACTTCAAAAAGATGATTGGACAAGCTTCAATACTTCTATGTTTCCTGTGTTTGATTGGTAGCATATGCACTTAATGTTGACCTACATGTTGTATTATCTTATAAAAAGTTCATTGGACTTTTAAGTGTTTAAAATTCTATCAGAAGTAGTTCCAAGCTTCAAATGTTATCAAGACCTCTGAGCCATATATTGGTCTATTAGATAATCTTCTTCTACCTCATTTCTCAGGAACCAAAAATTCTTGTACTGCTTGTTGAAACTGGCGTAGGATGTCAAACTAAACTACTGATTAGATAAGAGAACTGAAAACACTTCCAAGTATATTTCTTATCTTTGTGGGAATCTACCATTACTTTGCCTCCCTATATTGTCATAGTTTAGTATCAGTGATTTGTGTATTAACCTCACTTCAAAGGTAATCCAGATTTAAGGTCATAGATGACTATTTCTGTTGTAAGTTGCTTGTATTAGGAATCTTATCTAGTCCCATACGGTCACAGCCTATTTATTGATCGGTTGATGGCCTTGAATAATACATTTCGGTAGGGGTTAAGAACTATATTTATGGAGTGATAGTGGACAGTGGCATTGATCAGTTGCAATGATTTTGGTCCAGAGGGCTTTATTAGTTGCAATGGTTTTTGATTATGGGGTTGGTATCATGGATGGTTGAGTCAGTGGTTGTGGTTCTTTGTTTTCTTTCATGGTGATTCTAGTTTGATGGCTAATATGCCATTGTTTTAATTGCAGGGATATGGTAGATCTCTCTGGTTGATGCAAGGGATGTTTAGAGCCAATGGAGGGTGCGGTTATGTCAAAAAGCCTGATTTTTTATTGAACACCGGTCCAGATAATAATGTTTTCAATCCTAAAGCAAAGCTTCCAGTGAAGAAAACTATAAAGGTTAGTACACCGCTAAAGCCAACTTCAGCCTTCATTCTTTTTTCCAACTAACAGTATTAATACTTCTTAACATTACATGACAGGTGAAAGTATATATGGGTGATGGATGGCATTTGGATTTTAAGCAAACTCACTTTGATTCATACTCCCCACCTGACTTCTACACTAGGGTAATACTCTATATCCTTTTATGGCTAAGCATAATATGTCCAGAAAGTCCTAGAACCGCTAATATAGGAATACAATCCCAATGTGCACTTTAATAGTTGCAATATCAGCTTTGATAGAATTACAAAAAAAGTTTTGCTGGATTGTTTCAGTTATATATTTATTTCTGAACTTGTTGAACAGGTTGGTATTGCTGGATTGCCTGCTGATGAAATAATGAAGAAAACCAAAATAAAGGAAGACATTTGGACTCCAGTTTGGAATGAAGAGTTTGTGTTCCCATTGACTGCTCCTGAATTGGCTCTACTTCGCATTGAAGTACACGAGTATGATATGTCCGGGAAAGATGATTTTGCTGGCCAAACTTGTCTGCCTGTTTCTGAAATAAGGCCAGGGATTCATGCAGTCCCTCTTTGTGACCGCAAAGGAGTGAATTTACCCTCAGTGAGATTGCTCATGCGGTTTGAGTTTATCTGAATTTTTTTCTTTTGCTGCCACTTAGTTCACTTGTATATTTTAGTTGAACCACTCCAAAGTTGATCACCATTCTACGGCTGTGTGGTATAATGTTATTCTCTGGGGTTTAGAATTGTGGTTATCGTCTGTTCTAGGAGATTGTATACTTAAACAATCTCCAATCTAAATTTGTGCATTTGTTTCAATCATCTTTGGAATGTTTTTATCAAATTTTAGGATCTCTCTTTGGTGATTGTGTTTGTTAGAGGTAGGAAACTTAAGAGATGAATTGAATGGTTTTGAACTTCCAGGAACTTCAATCAATCGGCAAGGTTCACACTTTGTTGTATAGTAACACAGTTATGGCGACAAAGTACTTGAGGTTGATTTCATTTATTTTTTCTTCTCAGTTTATGGTGTCTGTGCAGTATTTGGGACCTGTTTAGAGGGCTATACTTGTACTACATGTCACTAATATAAGCGCATCATGTCAGAATTTAAAAAGTTGAAATCCCTTTTTTGTGAAATACATTTGAGAATGTTGATCGGAATCAGAAAGATTATAATGGCAGGTATGCTACAATATTCTGTGTTCTCATTCTCGCCAGCTCTTTCTTTCTTAATTTCTACAATCAATCTCTCATCAGACCATGCATGCAGATGAATGTACATTTGCTGTAGATAAGTATATTAAACCATGTTAAGAGTTCCTGATTTTATTATTTTATTCCTATACACTCTGAGTTACACATTTCTTGGTTCTATATATGTTCACGTATATTTCATGAGATAAAATGATTATATGAATTCATGTTCCTTTATATATTACGGAGAGAGCCTAGCACGTTGTTACAGTTGTCCAAAGATATATACCTATTTAACTTGGAGGAAAGGTTGATATGCAACTTCCAAGAGACCTTGACCTTTAATTCTGTTATAGTAGTGCTACTATTTGTTATTTCTATTTGTTAGGATAATGTGTTTGTTGTTGAGTCAAATTGAGGCAGGCTCAAAGTCCATGGAGGTAGTTTACAAGTTATTATCTGCCTATCTGGATTCTGCAGCTGCACTCACAATTATGTATGTTAATTAGAATACACTAATCAATGTAATGATTTGATTAGTCAATGAATTTTAAGTTTAATTTTGTCATTAGATGATCTAATAAATAAGATGCTCATGTATAACAAAATGTACGAGTTGTGACAATATTTCAAGTAATATTAGCCCATGTGCACATGCAAATTTTCAGATATCTGGAATTTTAATGCTCTTGTGATAGATCCTAGCATTGACTTTTGTTGCCAAACTCAATAAACTGATGCAAAACTTTTAATAATTTCTCTTTCTTCTGCAAAACTTGTTGGTATATTTGATATTTATTGTATGAGAAAAAGTTGCATCGCTGCCTATCTGGTGGACATAGATAGCATTACTCCAAAAGATATGAACCTGATTTTGCAGACAACAAAAGCATAAATCTAATTTTTCAGAAAAATGGCTTAGCCATGAATTTTACTGATGGTATCAGGGGTAGAAAAAACATTAGACTGACAAAATTATAAATGCCCGAAAATTGGAAATTTTATTTTGAAAAAACGAGTTCAATGAATACTTAATAGGTGAATCATCATTGTGAAAAGACGGAGAATGTGCTACTTGAGATACTATCACGGCTTTCTTCACAATGAGCCAATGCTCTCTCCAAGTTGGCCACAATCTCCGTCACAGTCGGTCTCTCCACACCCTCCAAGTTCACGCAGCGTAGGGCAGTTAAAGCCACCAGCTCCACCGCCTCGGCCTCGGCCTCATTCATCTCAATAATCTCAACCCTTTTATCCAAAATACTTCTCAGTTGCCCGGCTCTGATATTTGGAACTGAATACTCCACCACGCTCATAGGTGCCAATCCTTCCTCTTTAAATACCGCTCTTTTCCCAGTTAAAATTTCCAAAACTACAACTCCTAATCCATAGACATCACTCTTTGCAGTTAAAATGTTGAGCACATAGGACTCAGGGTCAATGTACCCAACCGTTCCGACTGCTCTAATTGACATGGAATCTTGATCAGATTCTGGACCCATTAATGATAATCCGAAATCAGACACCTTTGCTGTCCAATTTGCATCAAGAAGTATGTTTGAGGACTTTATGTCTCTGTGAATTATTGGCGGCACTGCATAATTATGCAGATACTCAATTCCCCTTGCAGCATCTAATGCAATCTTGATCCTTATTTTCCAAGAATTCAAAACACTGCTACCCTTTTCAACATTGTTCTTGTTATGCAGATGATCATGTAATGATCCATTACTCATGTATTCATAAACTAAAAGCCTCTCATCCTTCTCTTCACAAAATCCCACCAGCTCCACCAAGTGCTTGTGGTGAAGGCGCGATAACAATAACAGTTCAGAGGCAAATGCATTCTCTTTCTCCTGGAATTTATTCATTTTAGAAGCATTATCACCCCGTTTAATGGCCACTTCACGGCCATCAACAAGCTTTCCTTTGTAAACAATGCCAAAACTCCCACTACCAATCTTATTTTCCAACAAGAAATTGCTAGTAGCAACAGCAAGATCTGATAGGGAGAATTTTTCAGCCTTGTCTGAGTGCTTATTGAAAGATGTACCATTTCTTTGGTGCCTGAATTTCCACGGGCTTTCTCGTTTCACAGACGATGATCTTGAGAACCTGCCACTAGAACCACTATTATGAGTCCACGCACCCGCATCACCCCTAGCAGTCCTAGTTTGCACTGAATTATATATTCTCTTGTGCAGAAATCCGCAGCCACTCCAGAACAAGTAAACAATAGTGCAAATGCCTGCAAAACCCCCTACTGATCCAACAATCCCAAATGCTAAAAAGTAGCTGTTTTTCTCATGGGATAATGATGGTGTTCGTGGCATTGTTGGCATTACCAGTGCTGGAATAGGAAGCTCAACCTCCGGCTCGCAGGATTTGCATATACTCCCAGAACCAGAACAAAGACTATCTGAATTCGGATACACCCCACATTTGTTACATGAAGCTTGAACACAAGAACCCGGAATCACCATTGGCAAAGGAACCACATTCCCTGAATTTAGCCTACTAGACCACCCTGGCCCCCAGCAGAGAATTGACAAATTCTTTGAACTCAATCCACAAACAAGATCCAAGCCCGAAACAATCGACTCAAAAGATTCAAATCTTGTTATAGGGTTAACAAAATCTAATCTTTTTGATCCTCCTCCCCAACAAATTACAAATCCATTTTCTCTCCTAATTCCACAACTATGATTAGCCCCCATGGCCAGATTCGAAAACCCGAAAGCAGAATTAGAAGGAACATCAAGCTGTCCACCTACATTACTCCCTCTACAAATCAAACCCCCATTAATCTTTAAAATTCCACAAACATGGGATTCACCAGCCACCAAGCTCGACAAAGTGAAATCACCAAATTGGGTTTCAAGTTCATCTCCAATTTCACCAACACCCCAGCATTTGACTCTGTTGTTGTTCTTCAAAACTCCACAAGAGAACCCTTTTCCAGAAGCAATTGTACGGAATTTCCATGCTGCATCAGGTGATGGAAATGATCTCCAGCATAAAGTCACACCGGAATTGACCTTAAGTGCACAAATATGTGAATTTCCGACCGTTAAGTCCGTTAAACGGTCACCGTAACTGTAATAAATGCGCTTGGCGCGAAAAGTGGTGGTTTCCCAACAAAGAAGGGCGACGCCGTCGGAGGATAAGCCGCAAAAGAAGTTGAAGCCGCCGGAGATGGAGTCGAAGGATATGTTGGGTTGGATGTAAATGGTTTGGCGGTGTTTGTAGCATTGAATTCTTTGTGTGGGTTCGCCGGCGATGATGCCGCAGACGGTGGCGGAGGAGGTGGAGCTGTAGCTGATGGCTATGGTGGAGCTGAAGCCGAGACCAGTGACTTTGTTGGGCTGAGAAATGGTGGCGATGAGGAGGATTACGGCGGTGATGGTGGTGGCGGAGGGGAATGCTGTTGTCATGTGAACTTGGGGGTTAAATTTTTTTTGTTGGGCCAATTGCAAAATAGCATCTTTTCTTTTGTTAGTCATTGCAAAAAATTGAGCAAGGTGAATTGAGATAGATAGGAAGGTGCCATAAAATAGTGCACATGCGGTACAGGAAGTAGGGAATATATATATATATATATATATATATATATATATATATATATATATTTTGATATTTTCACTTTATATGAGAAGAAACATCAAAAATTGCTATGAAAACAATACTCTCATTAATTATATTAAAAGAACAAAAAATATAAAGTCGGAAGATTTTTTTAAAAAAATAAAAATTAATAAAGTAGTGTTTGATTAGCTCTTTTTATTTTATTTGACATCACTTCCTTATCTTTTCTTCCCAAGGCCAAGTGGGTTTGGAATCTTCTGGATTACGCTCCGTCAGGACCATTCCAGAGACGGTTAGATTTTTCCAAGCTCTCTCTTTCTCAAAACCCCCGTCTTCTTCCATGTAAAAATATAAGACGCTATCTGTATCTGTATATGTATAATAATTAAAGCTCAGAAAATAGAATAATAAGATGTGCTTGGTATTTGTATGTGATGAAGATGAGAGGGTGGTCGGATGGCAGGCAGCTCCAGGTGCGTGTCCATATTGCGGAGGGATGATTCAAGCTATGGATATAGAAAGTAACTGGAGGCTATGTTTTGTTCCCTTGTTTTTCAACAACAAGCGCAAATACTTTTGTTCTCTCTGTTCCAGGCGATTACTAGTACAACATCAACACTCAACATAGATAGATAGATAGATAGATACATGGGTAATTTTGTTTTCATTCATTTTTTCTTATATACATATACCTATATATATATATATATATATACCAATATGCTAAGGATATGTATGTATGTATATAGAAATAACTCTAATAGACTCATTTCAACATCTTGTCTTGGATATGTAAATAAAGATTGTTTTTGCTGTTTAATTTCTTTTTCATTTTACTCATTCTATTCATTAACTTAACGGAGATTTAAGATTTGGTGGTTAAGACGGTGATATTATGACTTTTTAGATCAATTCTCTGAATTTATTTTTTTTAATGTGACATTTTATTTTTGTGTGAGGTTTGTTTGTGAGTTTATATTTAATTGATTCTTGTAATAATGAATGATGTCTTTAATTACTAAATTATTGTATTTTCAAAAAGTGTGACTTTCAAAAAAAAACTTTAAAATTTAGAATGAATTTTTTGTAATGATTAATAGTTTTTGTTATATATTATACAATTATAATTATTGTATCAATTAAAATTAAATATTTTTATAATAATTTGAAATTTAATATGTCTTCGTTTTACTTTAAAAATCAAATTGAGATTGTGATTCATTTTTATTTTCTTTTTTCTATGAGAAAAAAAAGTATTTTTGTTTTTGTGTACAAGCAATCTAAAAGTATGTTGTTCGTGAATGTCTTATTTTAAAATTTCTTATGAGTCTAAACTTAAAATAATTTATAAGTTATTTTAAGTGGTGATTTATAAATAAAAGTGTTTGACATTATTTTGAATAATAAGTTAGAAATTAAATTATAATAAAATGTGAAGATGTTTGACTAAAATGACTTATAAGTTAAATTAAGATATAAAAATGATTAAAATAAGGATAAAAGTATCTTTAACTTAGTCAAATTTACTTATTTTAAAAAGATTTATAAGTTATTTTTTGAGAAGTTAAAATTTGTTATTTATCAATAATAAATTATAAGCCAAAAATTAAATTATTTCCAAAGTAATAAACAACGTCTAAGTTGATTTGATGAATTTATAGGTTATTTCCGAACAACCTCTAATGGTGCATCTTTTAATCCCTATTACATAGGCCGGACAAAAAAGCCCCATGATCCTAAAATGTGATGTGCAATGAGTATATTACCCTAAAATGCAATATTTAATGAGTAATAGACACTCATGGTGATATTTAATGATATTTTAACAACTATGAGAACTTGAAATGTGATATTTAATCCTATTTTTAAAAAGAGGAAAATAGAGATATTTACAAATTTATTCACCTTTTAAATTTAACTTTTAAAAAAAATTCTTTATATTTGGAAATGTCAAAAAGTTAGGGCGTGGATAATATTAAAGTCATAATTTTGCTATTAAAGAAATATATATTTAGTGATATTTTTAAATTTATTTTAATAATATTTCGTACTTTCAGCGATACTTATTGTTTCGGTAATAAAATAATTTAATGCAATTATAAAAAATTGCAAAATTTTTAGGTCCTATTGGGCTTCTGCCCATCTTGCCAGGTTAGGTTATTCTGCACTTTTATTTTTAATAGAGACTGGCTTCGGAATTCTTAATCTTAAGCTCTTCTTTGGCTAGGTTTAAAGGTAGAGCTGGCAATTTAAAACTCAACCCATCAATCCAATAATTAAGCAGGTTAATTGGTTATTATCCATTTAATAACATATATAATAAAAAATAATGTTATTATCACATAATAGTGGTTCACATAATGCTTACATACACACATATGTATATTTGTGGGCCTCACATGTCAGACGGGAGCGCAAAATATACGTGTGTGTATGTGAGCATTATATGAAAGGTTTTTTATGTGATGACAGTATTGTTGTATAATAAGCATAAAATTAGGGGAAAGGAAGCAGTTAGCGGACCCATGCTACAACACTTGAACTAAAAAGAGAAGTAATAAAGACTTTGATTGTACACCCTTGTTCTTTCTTTCTTTCTTTCTTTTTTTTTCTGAGTTATTTGAATCGACTGCCTTTGGCTCAGTTAGTATGACTAGTCTGATGCGAACTCCATACTATACCGTAAAGAATAGTTTTACATCGGTTGCAAATATAACTTAGGTCCTGTTTGTTTACATCTAATTATCTCTTAATGGATTGTCTCTTATTCGCTAAGAGGCATAATGCTGTTTGTTTTGTTTTTTGTTACTTCTGAATGCCTCTTAATCGGTAAGACATAAAATAAAATCTTAATAATTAAGAGGTACCTCTTAATGAAATTTTTTTGATACTTTTTTTTTATATAAATATATTCAACAATATTATGCACTCATTTTTATTAAATTGAATATTTAAAATTATTAAATAAAATTTTACCCTTTAAAATGGTAAAATAGTGTCATTAAGAGACAACTTACTTTTTTGTTATCAAACAATTTTTTAAATTCAGACCTCATAACCATTCAGATGATCTAATTTATTAAGACATCATAATCATTCAGATCTTAATTCCCAGATTTATCGATACAACCTTAATATAAATTGATATAGGTCTTAGCCTATTCATCTGGGTAGCTAGAATATTGATAGGTGCAAAAAGTGAGGATGTTGACTTTGCAAGGTGGGTATATTGATGGGAATTTCGTACTAGACCGTAAGGTTTGTATCATTGCCTTTGCTATGCAAGAGGTTTTGAGTTCAAATGGAGTTTTGATTTTTCATTTCTTATAATAGTCGGAGAAAAATTAAAAAGTTTTAACTTTTATTTTTTTTTTCTTTTTGAACACCGGAAAGATGAAGAAAATATTGTTACGATTAAGTCGACAGAAACCAAACAATAAGTAAACAAATATAATGCAACACAAAAACCTTTTAAAAGAAAAAATTATATGTCAAACTCTGAATCTCTACTATAACACTATATCAACAATAATGAGGGCTTATAAATGTCTCTTAAATTTTACACCTTACAACTTGAGGATACATAATATATAATATGATTATCTACCCGACAACATTTTGCATGGAATACAAGCTGCAAAACTCTCATTCCCAAGTTACATTGTTTTGCACAAAATAAAAAAGTTGGAGAAACCTCTCCCTCACAAAAACTCAAAATCCACTCACACTCCCTCTCACGACTATCAAGATGTTACATGAATTTTGGTTGTTGTACACGTCAACAACTAAACATAAGACTAACTATAGATACCAATAACTTTCCTCTTTCTATTCGAAATAGACCATTTTCAAAATAAAACTCTTCCTACGAATAATTTTCTTTCCAAAATAACATTCTTATTAAAAATAGATTTCTCCTTTAGTAACAATTTTTTTTCTTAATAAGATTCAAAAAGTAACCCAACAAATATAATATAACCGACTAATACTATTATGCTATAAACATAAATAGGTATATTACAAATTCCTTCTAATTATTCAAACTCTTATTTTTGTATCCAATCAAAGAATACTATTTTATCTATTTCAAAATTAAAGATACATTTTGATTTTTAAAGTTAATTTGCGAAATTCTAAAAGAAGTCAAAACTGATATGAAGTTATTTAAGTTTAATACAAACAAATATAACAATTGTAAACTAACTGTAAAGTACTATTATTAATTATCATATTCGTTATTTTCAAAAATTTAACGAAATTATATCATTTTTGAACTTTAAAATTTAGTGAATTGACTCCAAAAAGTACAAATTTATCTCTAATTTTGGAGTACAGGTAGTATTTCTTCTTCTTTTTTTTTTTTTAATTTTTAAAAAGAACTATTTCCAATTAATCACTTTAATTTAGCAAAGTAATGTGCCATTTTTAGTCATAAATATTGTGCTTTGAAATTACATACTAAATTAGGAATTAAACTCCAAGTATTAACGACGGTTACTAGACCAATACTTTAAAAATCTTGCTAAAATTAACTCAATATACCATCTATTTCTTTGACGTTATTGTAACAATAGCTATTCCAGTACATTGCTGATTAAAAATCATCAAGTAGACAAGATGAATCCAAAATAAAATTATATGAATGGCTTGTATTTATTGCTAAAATTAAAATATCTCAAAATATATCATTCTTTCTTCCCTTCATTTAAATCTATAAATTTGATCCACGTGAATTTAATTCATTCATTCAGCCAAAAATCCTGTAATTCACTCATATCGACTACAATGGGGCTTCTTAAGATCTTGATTTTGGCATGCTCCATGCTTCTTGTGACCATCAAACTTACTGAAGGGGCCGTAGTTGGAGTAAATTATGGGAGAATGTCAAGAGTAATCCTACTTCCCGCTTTAGTGGTTGATATGTTTCTGGGAAATGGTATCCGAAAGATGAAACTACATAGCTTTAATAGAGCCGTTGTTCAAGCTTTCACCGGCTCCAATTTAGAGATGATGATAACTATACCAAATGTAGAAGTTGGCGCTGTAAATAAACCATGGAGAGCTGAAGCTTATGTTAAACAAAATGTCACTCAGACTTATAAAGAATTTGATTTAAACGTCAAGTAAGATTATGATATTTCCCCTTATAAGATCTTCGTGTTTAGGTGTAAACATATTTTTTTTGTTCATGTGTATTAATAATATCGATTAATTTTTATATTTTGTTAATTTCGGGTTATTGCATTAATTATGTGCAGGTATTTGTTGATTGGAAATGAACCGTACACCATTACAGACAATTTTACTAATGCATATCAGTTCTTTTTTGTTCCCGCGCTCCTTCACGTTACAAGATATCTCAAGGACCAACCTTATCCCTATAACCAAATCAAAGCAAGCATTCCCCATGCTCCAGATGTTCTTATATCCAATATTACCAAACCATCTGACGCCGATTTTAATGACATTGTTAAGGAGCGTATGGTCAGTATATTAGAAATTCTTGATTCTAGCAATGCTCCTTTTACGGTGAACATATATCCACACTTGACCCTCGTAGAGAAAGGTTATCCTCTTGATTTCGGATTCTTTGACAATGACTCGGATTTTAAAATCACAGATGGAGCTAATATTTATACAAATGTGTTCGATTTGGTATATGATTCATTTGTCTGCGCTATACGAAAATACGGATATGATAAGATGGAAATAATTGTTAGTCAGGTTGGTTGGCCATCTGACGGACATATTTACGCAAATGTTTCAACCGCTCTAAGGTTTCACAACGGATTTCTCAAGAAAATGGCCAACGACGAAGGAACTCCACTTCGACCAGGGCCAATTGAAGCCTACTTGTATAATTTAATTGATGAGAATAGTAGGGACATTACATACCGTGGTCCCTCAATAAGACATTATGGAATTTATGACTATAAAGGAAATCCTAAATATAACTTGGATTTAACCATGGAAGGGCGCAAGGATGTTAAACTAGAACCAGCGCACGGTGTTATTTCTATGCCAAGAAGGTGGTGCGTTTATAACAACAAAGCAATGACAAAGAATCAGACAGATCTGACGTTAGAACAATTTGATTATGCATGCAAAAACTCAGATTGCTCAAAATTATATTACGGAGCATCTTACAACAATTTAACATTCGAAGGGAATGTTTCGTATGCGTTCAATAATTATTTCCAAGTACGTAATCAGAAAGAGATGGAGTGCAACTTTAAAGGGTTAGGAGAAATACACCTAGAAGATCCTTCGGGAAAATATGGATGTCAGTTCCCTTTGCAATTTATATCCACCATTATCGGTTGGGGACAAACAGAGATGGGGTTGACATTAGCGGCAACTGGAGCAAATTCACTAATATCCAATGCGGTGGAGAGTCGCGGCATGGCGTCTGGATTGATAATAGTAATTATGCCATTATTATTATCCTTAATTTTTCTGGTTATTGGTGTATAACAATAAGTTAACTATCATCATCAACTAAATAAAAGTGTTCCATGTGTTTTAATGTAATTGTAACGAGGTTACTGATAATAAAACTTTTATATTATTTCGACAAAAAGAGTATTGTTTGCAATTTTTTGTATATTAAGATTGTATTTTTATTTTAAATTAATGTCTGAAACATGAAAATGATATTATGGGACCATTTCCAAAAAATGTGAACGTGCCAAAAATCAAATAAAAAAAGTTTATTATAATACTATGTGAACAAATCATAAACGAAAAATTATGCACAAAAAATAAGAATCATGTGTTAAATATGTAAATAATCTAATAATAAATTGTCCGTTTATTAAATATGTAAATCATCTAATAGTAAGTTCTCTTCATATTTTCTCTCCTATTTTATATATAATAAATTATTTTCAAAATAAATATATTGACCTTGAAAAATACAATATAAGTTAAAAATAGATAAAAATAATAAATATAGCTTCTCATTGAATTTAAAAACTCTCATGTAATGATAACTGATTTAAAAGTTAAGGAACAAAATATCCTTGTTTTGACAAATCAAAGCGTCCAAAAGTAACCAACTTTTTACTCTTCCTTAATTAATAATATAGTTTTGATCTTACATTTTTTTTTCTTGCTTAACCTCTCTTCTTCTTCTTTTTCCTGCAAAGAACTTGAATTTAGAGTACAGTAGAAGAAAAAATAGAATTAATATTACACAAGTAAAAAAATGATAGTTTTACACGGTCTCTCTCACATAAATAGTAAATACACCCACATGCGCTCTTATGAGAGGAATCTTGTAAAAATATTAAAATTACAAATTGCATATTTTATTACTTATGGATGAAAGCATTTTATTCCTAAAATACGTAGACTCAATTTGACATTTTTTCATATAATGAAAACGTTGAAAAAAGAATGTCTAGCAATTACATTATTCCTAAAAACTTTTGTTCATCTGCATATTCTTTTACAATTAAAGGAATCCGCAATCATCAATCCAATATTTAACTGAGCTAAAACTACTAGTTCATGACCTACTTTACTTGATTGCTGAGCTCTCAGCATTTACTTGGATACAATACAAATATCAGCTTGACTTATAGTAATTGCTGCAGCACAAGCAACTTGTAAAATATTTTTATTTACAAAGTTTTGACAAAAAATCTTTAATTTGTAAAATATTTTTAAATGTAAAGTCTTGACAAAAAATCTTTAATAACAAAGTTTAGATAGTGTCTAAATTACACAATTGAAAAAGTACTTGCGAGAAATAAGACTGCGAGTCATGTAAATTTTTTTTTCATTTTAAACATTGGGAAAATAAAAAAAATACAATATTACCAACTATTACTATTGTGCTATAACCATAAATAGGTGTACTACAACTTCCTTCTAATTATGGAAACTCTTATTTTTGTATCCAATCCATGATTACTATTTCTATTTTTAAAAAGATTACTATTTCCGATCACTTTAATTCAGCAAAGTCGGTCTTTTTTTGAATATGCCATTTATTTTTTAGCTATAAATCCTGTGTTTTGAAATTACATACTAAATTAGGAGCAAAAACTCAATGTAGACATGGAAATTGAACATGAAAATTGGACATGAGTGCATTTAAATTTTACTTATTTGTATTTTGACCCACTACATTCATGTCGAATTTTTATGCCCACCTAGAAGGGTTGGATTAAGAATTAAACTCCAAGTATTATTTTGAAAAAAATCTAACCCAGCTCAACAAACAATCTATTTCTTCGGCATTACCATAACAATAGCTATTCCAATAAACAATGGTTTCCACATTTAGCAAAGCAAATAGCTAATTAAAAATCATCTCAAGTAGACAATTACGATGAATAAAAAATTATACAAATGACTTTTTTATTTTTTGTTGCTAATATTAACATATCTCAAAATAAATCCCTCTTCCCCTCCTCATTTCTCTCTAGTCCCTCAAATATTTAAATTTGATCAAAATAGCATGAGCGAAAAATCTTGTAAACTCGTTCATTTCTCCATGCACATTAAATTCAATTATACCATTCATCCAGAAATCTTGTAATTTGCTCATCGTCTCTCTCCATCAATATTTTAATATACTTATGGGGGGGGCGATGGGGCATCTTACGACCTTGATTTTGGCATTTTCTATGCTTTTTGCGACTGTTAATCTTATTGAAGGGACTGCAGTTGGATTAAATTGGGGAAGAATGACAAGAGTAATGTTACTTCCCTCTATGGTGGTTGAGATGTTTTTGACAAATGGTGTTCCAAAGTTGAAACTGCATAGCTTTAGGAGAAGCGTTGTTCAAGCTTTCACCGGCTCCAAATTAGAGTTGATGATTACAATACCAAATGTAGAAATTGACCTAGTTAATACACCATCGAAAGCAGAAGCTTATGTCAAAGAAAATGTCACTCAGGCTTATACAGAATTTGAATTAAACGTAAAGTAAGATTATGATATTTCCCCTTAATTATAAGATCGATATTCGTGTTTAGGTGTTCTATATATACATACATGTATGTTTATAAATTTTTGATTATATGCAGGTATTTGCTCGTTGGAAATGAACCGTACACGATAGTAGACAATTATACTAGCATGTATCAATCCGCTTTTGATGTCGCGCTGCTTCAAATTACCAAATATCTGAAGGAGCAACCTACGCCCTACAACAAAATCAAAACAAGCATTCCCCATGCTCCAGATGTTCTTATACCCAATATTACCAAACCATCTGATGCTGATTTTAATGACATTGTTAAGGAGCGTATGCTCAGTATATTAGGAATTCTTGATTCTAACAATGCTCCTTTTGTGGTGAATATATATCCACACTTGACTCTCCTAGAGAAAGATTATCCTCTTGATTTCGGATTCTTTGACAATGACTCGAATTTTAATATCATAGACGGAACACATGTTTACACAAATGTGTTCGATTTCGTATATGATTCCTTTGTTTGTGCTCTGCGAAAATACGGATATGATAAGATAGAAATAATTGTTAGTCAGGTTGGCTGGCCAACTGATGGACATATTTACGCAAACGTTTCAACAGCTAAAAGGTTTTACGATGGATTTCTCAAGAAAATGGCCACTGACGAAGGAACTCCACTTCGACCCGGGCCGATTAATGCCTACATATACAATATAAATGATGAGAATAATAAGGACATTACATATCGTGGTCCCTCAATAAGACACTATGGACTTTATGACTATAAAGGAAAGCCTAAATTTCAGTTGGATTTAACCATGAAAGGGCGCAAAGATGTTCAACTAGAACCAGCGCACGGTGTTATGTCTATGCCAAGAAGGTGGTGTGTTTATAACAACAAATTAGCAATGAAAGAGAATCAGACAGAGCTGATGATAGAACAATTTGATTATGCATGCAAAAGCGCAGATTGCACAAAATTATATTACGGAGCATCTTACAACAATTTAACATTCGAAGGGAATGTTTCGTATGCGTTCAATGGTTATTTCCAAGAACATTATCAGAAAGAGATCGAGTGTCACTTTCAAGGTTTAGGAAAAATACAAGTAGAAGATCCTTCGGAAACATATGGATGTCATTTCCCTTTGCAGTTTTTATCAACGCTCGTCTTGTGGGGACAAACAGAGATGGGGTTGACATTAGCAACAACGGGAGCAAATACGCTAATGTACAATGCGGTACACAGACTCGGCATGGCGTCTGGAATCATAGTTACTATGCCATTGTTATCCTTGTGTTTTCTTCTTCTTATTTGTGTATGACCATAGCATAACATAACTAGAGAATTATATATATTTTCACATGTAAAAATGATAGTTTCGCGAGTTTTGTATTGGTTAATAAATCTCACAGAGAGATTTTATAAAAATATCAATTTTTGTATGTGAAAAATAACAATTCTCAATAAATAAAACCGCTCGCTCTATGTTTAAATGTAGTTGTAATTCACTAAATTATCTGTGAAAATATCATAAACTCGTGTTAAAATAGTACTCTCCTATTAATATTAAGTTGGTATTTTTATTTCAAACTAATCCATGAATTATGAATGAAATTATGGGTACAAACTTGAAAATATTATGGAACTTTATATTATTATTTTAAAAAGGACTTTTTGTGAAAGAAAAAAAAAAGGTGTCTTTTCTCTATAACTGAGGTAGTACACTTTTGGACCCAAAAGTTTAGAATTATAAACATATTTTTTATAAGACTTATAATATGTGCTAAATGAGGCCTATGAACATGTAAATTATTACCAATCAAGTTAACCATATCTAGACAACATATAAATTGTCAAAATCAAATGTTTGGTTGTGCTCAATGGCTAAGTTGTGGGCTGCCCAATTACCGAAGGTCTACTTCTGTTTATGGGCTGGAGCCCTCCTAGAAATGTGAATGTGCAAAAAATCAAATAAATAAGTTTAGTCTAATACTATGTGTATAAATTATAAACCCAAAATTATTGTGCACAAAGAGTAGGAAACATGCATTAAAAAAATATAGACCATTTAATGGTAGGTTCTCTTCAAATTTTCTCCCTTATTTTATAGTATTAGTATGCACGCACATGCGATGGCAATACATTTAACCTTTTTGTACTTTAAGTCATCCTTTTTGAGGACAAGGAAAATTATAACTTTGAATCATCATTTTGAGAACAAATGAAGTAAGCCAAAGCCAAATACTTGAATATATATATATATATATATATATATATATATATATATATATATATATGGGATATGATCCATAGCAAACATTTGCTATGAAGAAAATTTGGGCAAATAGCATCATATCCGTCCATTCTATAAATTAAGAGCGAATATTAAAAAATAACAATACCCTTACGCTGGACCGTCTAGACGTACGCTGAATTGCGCTACTTGGTGTAGCTTACGCTTAATTTAAAATTAGAGGACCAATTTGCCCCAACATATCAAATACTGGAAACGAAGTAGCGATTGCGATTCCCCCTGCGACTTCGCATAAACCCTCCCTCCCTATCTCCCTCCGACTGTCCCTCTCTCCCTCCGACTGTTGTTTTTCAGTAATTGTCCGGTTAAGTGGGTGAGATTGTTGACGGAGAATGGAATTTTGCAGGTAAAGTTGTTGGTGGAGAGACCTAAACGAGTTAGCCAAGTTAATTCGGGTAGAGTCGGTGGGAACTCGCCGGAAAATTGGTTGTCTTGTAGGTAGAGACTGCGGAGGAATTTGAGGTTTGAGAAATTGGAAGGGAATTGTCCGGTGAGACGATTGGAGCGGAGGCTGAGGACTCGGAGCTGAGTCAGGTTACCGAGTGTGTTGGGCGGAATCGGGCCCACCAGGCCGACGCCGGGAAGTCGGAGGGTGGAGACATAGGATTGATTAGGGTCGCATTTGACGTCAACCTAGTTGCAGGTCGAATCTGACCGGTTCCATTGTAGGCGATTCTCGTGGGGGATTTGGGAGATGAAAGCAAGGAGCGCTTGCTTGTCCTGAGTCGGCTCCGAGTTGACTCTCTGACTCTGTAGCAACAGCAGTGAAGAAGCAAAGAATAACAAAACAGAAAAAACCAAATAAAATCGGTTAGTTACTGAGAACAACACTGCCATCGATTATATTTTGTGGCCAAAGCAAATTAATTGCAAGAGTGAAACTATTTTTATTTGTAGGATTGGAACGGTGGTTTGTGGTGGCAATTTTGGAATGATCCGGAAGTATTTTTTCGGCGACAAGCCATGAGAGAAAAAATGTGTGTAGTGTGTTTTTTGTTGTGGAGTGAGAGGAGAGAGAAAGTGAAGGGGTGAGGTTTTGTAAGGAAGATAGACAGACAGATGTCACGAGGAGGGCAAAGGGGAAAAAAAGTGAAAAGAATACTACGAGTGTGCTGTGGTGGGCTGGCTGGCTGGCAGTCACAACTGTGAAAACGTTTTCCTGTTTTCTTTTCTTGTTTGTTGATAGTTGAGTAGCGTACGCTTATTACAAAATACACTTGGCAGGCACCGCCCAACTAACTGGTAGACTAAGGGCAATATTGGGCATCACAAATTTTTTTAACCGTACGCTACACCAAGTAGCGTAAGGGGCTTTAATCAATTCCGCGTACGCTAGACGGTCCAGCGTAAGGGTATTGTTATTTTTTAATCTTCGCCCTTAATTTATAGAATGGACGGATATGATGCTATTTGCCCAAATTTCTTCCATAGCAAATGCTTGCTATGGATCATATCCCTATATATATATATATATATATATATATATAAAAGTTAGGGAGTTAGATATAATTTTTTCAAGTGTTTGGATAAGAAAAAAGGGGAACTTTTACGTTACATTTATGAGTTTTTGATAGAAAATAATAAAAAACTTAATTTAGAATAAAAAACAAAAAAACTATAAATCTTCTTTTGTGTTATGTGTGAGTTTAGAAAAATCATAAAAAATTAACTTTTAAATAAAACATTACCATTAATTTATCCTTATATTAAATTTTCTTGTGTTCGTATATAAAAGGTAATGTAAGAACTACAAAATATTTACCAATTTTTTTTTCTATTTAATTCAAATCTATTCACTCTAAACAAAAACTTTTGGTTAAGTCTTCTATTCATTTCTTTTCTCTTTTTTTTTTCTCTTAGAAAAACTCAATAGTAAGAGAAATGAACATAAAATTAATGTTTTCCTTCATTTTTTTTGTACGTTTCACGATTCAAAAACAGTCTCATGGAGAAAGTAATTTTCTCTCATTTTCAGCACATACCTCCATTTTTTAAAAAGAATTATGGAGTGGAAGGAGTATATTATATTTTAATTTTATTTACTTTGTTGTAATATTTATTTAATTAATATTTTTATATAAAAAATAATTTTGCTTTACACTTGAGTCGAATCCTGAATCCACGACTGCTCTTCAAGGAACAAAAGCTGGAAAATCTTTCTTCACTTGTGTCGTTAGCTGCACCAAGTGAGAAAATTAAAATAATGATTGCGACTGGAAAGAAGAAGAAAACAGAAGGGGAAAAAGATAAAATAAAAAATAAAATCATTCAAGAAAAGGAAGGGAAAGTTTAGTCATTTCATTCAAAATTAGCTAAATAAATTAGTATAAAACATTCAAACGTTAGCTAATCATAAGGAATTAAACTATATATTTATCTCCCATTTAATTTCAAAGAGTAGATTTAACAATATTCACCTTCATAAGATAAATAATGATTAATAAAGATAAATAATGATTAATAAAGTTAAATTCAATTTCAACAACAAATAAACTCGATAATACAAATCAGTTTAATCAATTTTTGAACAAGTTCACCAATCTCTTTTACATTAAAAAATTTAGGATTCTTTTTTACATATATCTACAATAATAATGTAAGTAAGTCTCTCGTTTATCAACAAATGAAATCCCCCTAAGATTCCTTATCAAATTAATGGTGGGAAAGAAAAGATACGTCGTACATAAGAACACAAATTTAAATACACTTTTTTCTGCCCCTATTATATAATTAAAAATAAAATACTAGTAGTAATTAGATATTTTGGTCCAGCTCTATATATGACGTTGCCCAATGCATACTTGTGCCATTTTTTTATACCAAGCAAATATTTTCTAATCCTAAATCAACTACTTGCTACTTCACAAGATTTTGCCATGAATTTCCAAGCTTCTAGATTGCCAAAGTATGTTAAAATTAATTATTTGTTCAATATATATTACTCCCTCCTCGTTCCAAAATTATTTGCTATATAACATCTTGCTTACCAAGTTAAGAGGATTTAATTGTGAGAGTTCAAAATTATTGGACTATATTGTTTGAGTTGAAAATTTTGTTCGACTATAATTTGTCTTATTTTTATACTTTAGAGAAAAAATTTGTATTTAAAGAACGTTAACCCCTACCCCACCCCTCCCCATCCACTCACCCACCCCACACCCCCACCCTCGACCCTATGAGCAAAAGTTATAACTTTTTAACTCGCTTTTTGCGTCTATTTTTACTGTTTTCCTTTTTAAAAGTCAAGTGACTTACAAAATTTAGGTCATGTTCAAATATACTTATTTTTAAATATTTAATTATGTCTATATTATAATTTCTAATATTGCATATTAGATAAATATTTTTACATCTTAAATTGTACTTTTTTATAACAAAGTATAACTAATTTATTTAATGGAGAATATCAAGCAAAAGGTTGTTAGAGTTAGTACGTATAACAAATTTTATAGCAATTCTGACCAAAACTCACCACCACTTCAAATATAATATCTTCGTTTTAAAATAAGAGATACATTTTGACATTTTAAAAAATTCTAAAATTTAAAATTGATATAAAATTATTTAATTTTATATATATATATATATATATATATATATATATAACAATTGTAAACTAATTATGAACAGTACACTATTAATTATCATATTTGTTGTTTTTAAAACTTGAACAAAATTATATCAATTTTAAATTTTAGAATTTCGCGGATTGACACAAAAAAGTCAGAATGAATGTATTTCTAATTTTAGAACGGATAGAGTATTTGGTTTAGAATTGATTTACATTATATGATTTTATAAACCTTATTTTTCAAAATTTATTGAATCAAATTATTTTTGTATAGATTTTATAAACTCTATCGCATATGCAATTCAAATATTTATTAATGAATGAATTTTTCCCAAACAAAAACAATAGAAGTTGAACACTTCAAACCCTAATCCTATCTTGAATATATCCTACACCCTCCGTTCTTAAAAAATTATCATTTTAGAAAGAAAAGAATTGTTCCAATTTATTTGCCGTTTATAACTTTCTACGAGAATAAATTATTTACTTTTCTATATCACCCCTACCTTCTCTTATTGTCCCAAAAAATTATCACACTTGTATTAGTAGTTTTTAACTTTTCATAAAAGGATAGTGATAAAATTTTAAATAAATTTTAATTGTTAAATAATAGTATTAAATCACTTTCATAATTCACATCCAAAAAATTTAAACGACAATTAATAACTGAGGTAGTAATACGCTAGATTCATGAATCAAACATAACCCTTAAAAATTTGTTTAAATAGACACCAAATAGAAACCAACTAATTTAAAAGTTGTAGCTTCCGCCCCGTGGTTTCAATTATTCACTTTTTAATATTTAATCAACATTTTAAGGGAAAAAGAACAAAAAATCAAACGTTTTCGTTTATTAACAACCAAAAATACAAAGACAAAACTCCATAAAATAATCACCAATTGGTCATGATTCTACAGAACCCAATAAATTAGTAAGAATCTGACAACGACAAATTTATATGGATATTAAATTTGGATGCATATAAATATATATAATAATAAAAAATCAAAAAGAGACTACTTGTATATTGTTATTTTCTCTTATTACTTAGGCTATGTTTGTTTATAAAATTTATAATTTTAAGACTATTAATTCTAAGATTAAATAGTCTTAATTACGTGTTTGTTTTTTAAATGATTATTCATGGGATAACTTAAAATAATCTCATTTATGTTTGTTTTTTTCAAGATTAATTGAAGTATTGGATTAAAAAATATCATTTGGACTATTATATTCTTATCAATTATAACATATTTTAAACTTATTTATATATTAAAATATATATATATATATATATATATATATATATATATACTGATTATATATACCCCGCCCACCCCCACCCCCCACCCCCCTCCCAAAAAAATAATATTTACTGATTATGTATACAACGCCCACCCCTAACCCCCCAACTCCCAAAAATAATATTTACTTATTATGTATACACCCACCCCGCCTAGCCCTAGCTCCCACCCCCCAAAAAAATAATATTTACTAATTATATATACATTCCCACTCACCCATCCCACATCCTTCCTAAAAAAATAATATTCAGTAATTATATATGCACCTCAACTCCCACCCTGCCCACCACCAACCCCCTTCCAAAAAAAATATATTTAGTCTTTGTACTAATAAGTTTTAAGTTGTCAGTAATAATAACATAAAATACAAGATATTATGGTCATTTTAGAAAAAGGTTGAAGTTAATTTTGTCTAGCAATTTTTAATCCCAAATGGTATGGATTATAATACCAGGTAGAATATGGTATTAAATAATCTCACATCTTAAACTATTTTATAATTCAAAAACTAATAATTTCAAGCTCAAATTGAAAAACAAAAAGACACTTGAAATTAATAGTCATATCCCAAATGTAATCCTTACAAACAAGCATAACCTTAGAGTTCAATGTTAGTCGGAACCAATTGTATCATCAAATTTGTTGACATATGTATCATTTTTCTATTACTAATATCTTTTTTATTATTATTATTAAACAGTCAAATTGACTGAAATATATTAAAATTGTAAACGGTTATAAACGACGAAAAGATTATAACATAAAGTATTGAAATGGTAATCCTTTCAAACAAATAACAAATAATCAAAAAATTGTCAATTGAAACAACAACTAGTGGATACCATATATATTTCTAAAAAATATTTATAATCCAAAAATAATAATAGAATATGCATATTTGAGTAATTCTTCAATACGAGCAATAGAATAATAGGTTGTCATGATAACGTCACATCCAAATTTGAACAATCTATTTTTGAATATTCATGCACCGAAAAAATTCTCAAAAAAAACTCCTAATTGAAGAAAGTAAAGTTTTCCAAAATATGATAGGAAAGATATATTTATATATAGAGTAATGATCCATAACAAACGGTCATTATGAATACTATTTCAGCAAACAGATCTTACTATCATTAATTCATAGATTCAACTGTCCAAATAATAACTTTTGTTGTTGGTCACTATTAAGAGTAGTGGTAAGGAGAAATATCTAATTATCTATAACACTCGTACCCTAGTTAAATTTAAACAGTTTCAACGTATAAAATATTTGTATAAATATTTTCTTTAAGTATTAAAATTTAGCATTGTCAACTATATACAATATAATTATTTTTATAAATAATTTATTAAGTAATAAAATTTTTAATTATATTCAATGTATTTATTTGTATGAATAATTTCTTAAGTAATAAAATTTAGTATTGTCAACTATATTAATATATTTATTTTTATAAAATATTTGTATAAATATTTTCTTATGTAATATAAATTAAAATTATTAATTATTGCGACAATTTAATTATTTAAAATTTATATTATAATATAACTTAAAATTATCTTATAAATTAATAAATTAATATTATATTTAAGATATTTCTCTTAAGTGTTACTCTTAGTAGTGGTTAAAAAAAATCTCTAATCGTTATTAAGAGTATCGGTTATAAAAATCACTAACCTCATAGTATATGTATGGAGAGAGAGAGGGAGAGAGAGAGAGAGAGAGAGAGAGAGAGAGAGAGAGAGAGAGAGAGAGTTGTAGTGTAAATGATCATTGGAGGCTCCGAGCTGATGTGACAATCCAATGAAAGTTTCAACGTTGTTGTCTGGGAGCGCATTAACGGATTCACACGAGAACAGCCAGCCACTACCGAACGTTATGTCCCACACAATTCGATTGAATTGTGTTAGATGGAAAATAGAAGGACTGTGGCGTTAGACCACCTCATTCGACCGTACACGTCATCGGACTTAATTTAAATTAAATAATAACTAAATGAATACAATAAAATCTCTATTTAAGAATACTTTATATAAAAATAACCTCTATAATATTATAAAAAAATTTAGTCCCAATTTGGACCAGTTATAAATAGGAATAACCTCTAAATTATAATATGTTATATACTTTTTAAGTCTCGTATTAAGAAACTATACCTCTATATAGTAATAATTTCACATATATATATATATATATATATATATATGAGAGAGAGAGGCAATATTAATTTTAAAAGACTATATTTTCTATAAAAACTACATTTCGTATGAAGAACTATATTTTTCTATAAAAGACTATATTTCTTATAAAGGACTACATTTTTTTATAAAAGACTATATTTTCTATAAAAGATCACATTTTCTTATAAAAGATTACTTTGCATAAATATTTTTTGAATAATAATTATTAGGGAGTTCTTATTGATATTTTTGTTACAGTGAATATTTTTGGGTGTTCGAAAAATATTTTGTACCAATACCTCTATTTAGTAATAACCTCTCAATTAGAATACAAATAGTTTGGTCTCAAATCTATTCCTAATAGAGGTTTTACTGTAATAAATAATTTTGAGGGTAATAATTTTCACAATATTTTTTCACAATATTTTTTGATATTTTCATATAATAGTGTAAATAAATCGAGTCGAGTATTGAGTTGTTCAGATTTAGTTTATAAAATTTATGAAATATAAAATAAGGTTTGATTGAGACTCGTTTAGCTACCGAGTCGGGCACGATTTCAAATCGAACCAGAGTAGTTTGAACTTTTCCGAACGAATATGATCTGAATATCTATAGAATTTGAGTAGATTCAAGTAATTTATCGAACTTTAAAAATTGCTTATATTTGAATAATTTATATTTCGAGTCGAGCTCGAATCAAACTTTTAATCGAGTTCTGTGACGCCCCCAAAACAGGTATACAACACCCATTCTGAGTCGTCAATAACATGGTACAGAAACAACTACAATTTTATTAATACAACATAAAAACTATGAGTGTAAATACAAATATTATCATCTAGACAATATCCACACTCAAATAAATCCTCATTACAATTATTGGTACAATACTTTACAAAAAAAAATGGTGAGGACTACTAAAATAACTTCCTAGAACCTTCATTCCATACCCCGACTAGTACTTGCTACATTCTCGCCTCCTGAGAAGAAAATGGAACAACAAGGAAAAAGGTGAGCTCAACTAGCCCAGTAAAGAATATTATGACTAAGATAATATACAACAAATTATCGTTAGTCTTCAACAGGGAAAAATTTAATAGAATACAATAGACAACAAGTTTTAAATCAATATTCGCAGCGGAAAATAATAATTCATAGAAGAGTTACGTAGAGAATGAAATCTACGATTATCTATGAATTTAAAAGTCCATCATCAACATTTTATCCCTGTAATATCAATTAATAAATATCTTAAATCAAATAGTCATCTTTGCACTACAGGCCAAAGATATTCATCAGTTGGTCATGTTCACCTCAACACCTGTTCATCTTTGCACTACGGGCCAAAGATATTCATCAGAAATCATTCATCTTTGCACTACAGGCCAAAGATATTCAGTTATATCATCATTTAAGACTGAGGATGATGAAAAATATTTTAAAGAAAACGAATCCAGTGAAACAAAATAACAAATATTAAGGATTCGTATTTCGATTTATCCATGTCCAAAAATACCTTATAAATAATCATAGTGAAGTAAAATTCAAGAATGATCAAAACATGGATACAATCAAAGCTAGTATCCAGAATAGATATTTGGACAAAAAGAAAAAAATTTCATTTTTCGGTGAATAGTAACTCGTGAATAGTAACTCGTGAATAGTAACCCCGACATGAAAAGTTTCAAATTTGATAAAAATTTCAGATCAATACTTCGACATAATGATATTGAAGAAAATAATATCATTTAAGAAGAAATAACATCCCTTACCTCGGAAAAACGGTACTTCTGACTGGAATACTAGATATAGTGCTGAAGGAAACTTGCACCGTATAGAAACACTCAAAGTATCAAATACTCACAAGAATACGCTCGATATAGAGAGAGAAATAGAGAGAAACTTGTGTTTCTGATGTGATTTTTAATTCTAACCTAAGCACCCTATTTATAGGAAAATACTTAGAACACCAAAGTAGAAAATTTAATATAATAATAATATATATATATATATATATATATATATATATAAAATTTTCAAGCCCACCTTAGAAAATCTGAAATCAGCCACCTTGTACATGTTTATGATGTCCAAAAAAATACAAAAAACGTTTTTCTCAAAATAATTAACTAAAACTCCCAAAAATCAATTATTTCGGAACTTCGAAACTTCAATAATTCATAATAAATAGCCCTTTTATCAGAAAATTCGAATCTCCCGAGTTTTTATAGGAAATTTAATTCTCTACAACTTTGCAGAAGAAAGTTTTTCTAAATTCCAAACAGAAATTGACCGAAATCCACAAACGGGCGATTTTACAGTCAATAATAAATTTTCGGTCAAGAATTGTGTCCACCAACACACAAAACATGTGTTAATCATTTAATGCCATAAAAATACTCTTCCTCCTCATATACTCATATATCTCACATTCATTGTAAAAATATCACCATCAATATATTATTAAAATAATATATTTAAATGAATTATTTTATCAGAAAAAGATAAAATATTAATTTTCAACAATTGTCACATTAAAAATTTTTTCCATCTATATCCACATAAAATCACTATTTTCCTCATCATATAAATCAATAATTAATTATACACAAATAATATTATAGAACCACAGTACTGGCAACCAGGCCGTTCCTAGGAAAGAGGGGGCTTTCCAATAAGGATCTCTCCTTACTGGCGCGTAATTAGATGACCAAACCTCTCCTTAGACAGAACTTTCTAGACATTACCAATAATGTTATCTAATAATATTATTCAGATAATATGAATTATTGTTCCGATAATAGAAAATACTGTGTAGTGACAACAGTAATATAAAATATCAACGCAGCAATTATTGAATCAATAAAATACAATATTGAACAGTAATTACTGTAAAAATTATTGAGTAGTGCCTTCTTACGTAAGAATCAATAATTGGTGCAATACTGTGTGCTACTGTGCAACAACGCGTATTACTGTGTTTTAACCTCCGGGTATTCCAACAGTATTAACGATAACAACTACGCCGTTATTTATAAACAACTTATTTTTGTCGTTTTCTTCATCCAATCGCTTTCCGTTATGGGGCCCACACAAGGCTGCGCCGTCGTATGAATATTTTTCGACAACAAGAATATTCCACGACCAAACAAATATTCCTCGACAACAATGAATATTTTAGGACCACTTGCTTATTTGAAATATTTGCGCATTTTACCCATAACTAACCACATTAATCAAATCAATCCTTAGTATTTCAAAATAATAAATAGAGGAATTTAAATTTCATTTATTAATAATTTGGGGTCTTACAACCTCCCCTCCTTATGAAATTTCGTCCTCGAAATTGACATACGTACCTGATATTTCGAAAAGGTGAGGATACCTCGCTTTCATTTCTGATTCCAACTCCCAGGTCATTTCTTCAATAGCATGGTTTCTCCACAAAACCTTAACTTGTGGTATAACCTTCGTGCGTAGGACATGCTCTTTCCTATCCAAGATCTTAACA
This sequence comes from Panax notoginseng, assembly GCA_016801055.1. Classification (NCBI taxonomy): domain Eukaryota; kingdom Viridiplantae; phylum Streptophyta; class Magnoliopsida; order Apiales; family Araliaceae; genus Panax; species Panax notoginseng. Next base: position 6,711,412 of record CM029013.1, read on the forward strand.
GGTACCTCCTCGTACGTTAAGTCTTCGGCTATCTCGTCCGGTTCTAACTCAATAACGTGGTTCGGGTCTTTCACATATTTACGAAGCACAGATATATGAAAAATATTATGAACACGAGACATACTTGGAGGTAACGCAAGTCTATAGGCCACATTTCCTACTCGGTCAGAAATGGACCAATAAATCGTGGATTGAGCTTTCCTCTCTTCCCAAATCTTGTAACTCCTTTCTATGGAGCTACACGTAATAATACATGATCCCCAATGTCAAATTCCACGTCCTTTCGATGAAGATCCACATAACTCTTTTGTCGATCCTGTGCCGTTTGTATACGTTGTCGAATCGTTTGGATCTTCTCTGTAGTCATTCGTACCAACTCTGGTCCCAACAACGTTGTTTCTCCCACCTCATCCCAACATACTGGAGAGCGACACTTTCGTCCATACAATGCTTCAAAGGGAGCCACACCTATACTTGCCTGATAACTGTTGTTGTAGGAGAATTCCACCAATGGTAGGTACTTATCCCAACTTCCTTTGAAATCTAGGACACAAAGTCTTAATAGATCTTCAAGAGTTTGAATAGTCCTCTCTGATTGCCCGTCCGTTTGAGGATGGTATGCCGAACTGAACCGTAAATCCGTGCCCATAGCTTTTTGCAAGCTAACCCAAAATCTTGAAGTGAATCTTGGGTCACGATCCGAAACTATGGATACTGGCATGCCATGCAACCTTACAATCTCATTCACGTACATACTAGCAAGACGTTCAAGGGAATAAGTCTCCCGTATCGGCAAGAAATGAGCAGACTTGGTTAATCTATCAACTATAACCCAAATAGCATTTATGCCTTGAGAAACCGTGGGAAGACCCTAACGAAATCCATGGTAATGTGTTCCCACTTCCATTTCGGAATCTCAAGTGGTTGCAATGGACCCTTTGGTACTTGATGCTCCGCCTTTACACGTTGACAAGTTAAACACCTCGAGATAAACTTTGCAATCTCTCTCTTCATATTGTTCCACCAAAATGTATGTCGAAGATCACGATACATTTTAGTACTTCCAGGATGGATTGCAAATGGTATATTGTGTGCCTCCATCACGATCTTGTACTTCAAATCAGAATCGTTAGGAACACAAAGTCTGGAGTGGACTCGAAGTATTCCTTCTTCATCGATTCTTGCTTCTGGAATAGCACCTTCTTGCACTTTCTTCTTCATACGCATCAGCTCCGGGTATGTAGCTTGAGCAACTTTAACTTTATCGATTAAAGTTGGTTCTACGCGTATACTTGACATCATCGCACTCGTTCCTGCATATGATCTTCTACTCAACGCGTCAGCTACCACGTTTGCTTTTCCAGGATGGTATTGAATAGTGTGGTCGTAATCTTTCAACAGCTCGAGTCAACGTCGTTGCCGCATGTTGAGTTCTTTTTGAGTGAAGAAATATTTGAGGCTTTTATGGTCTGAATATATCTCCACCTTCTCTTCATATAGATAGTGCCTTCAGATCTTTAGCGCGAAAACGACTGCTGCTAACTCTAGATCATGAGTAGGATAATTCCTCTCATATTCTTTAAGTTGTCGCGAGGCATAGGCTATGACTTTCCCACGTTGCATGAGAACACATCCTAACCATTTGCCTAAAGCATCGCTGTAGATAACAAATCCATCCGAACCAGATGGTATTGTCAGAACAGGTGCCGAAATGAGTCTCCTCTTAAGCTCTTGGAAACTCTTCTCGCATTCTTCGCTCCATACGAATTTGATATCCTTCCGAGTCAGCTGAGTTAACGGGGTAGCGATTCGAGAAAACCCTTCTACGAATCTCCGATAATAACCAGCTAAGCCTAGAAAGCTACGTACATCGGTCACCGTCTTCGGTTGCTCCCAGCTTTGTATTGCTTCAATCTTCGCCGGGTCCACAGATACTCCATGTTTTGACACCACGTGCCCTGGGAATGCTACTTCGTCAAGCCAGAACTCGCATTTCTTCAACTTAGCATATAGCTTATTTTCATGCAGCCTTTGGAGTACCAGCTTCAAATGGTGCTCATGATCTTCACGACTTTTGGAATATATAAGGATGTCATCAATAAAGACTACAACGAACTGATCCAAATAATCCTTGAATACTCGGTTCATCATATCCATGAAAGCCGCAGGAGCATTAGTCAATCCAAAAGACATGACTAAGAATTCATAATGCCCGTACCGAGTTCTAAAGGCAGTCTTTGGAATATCCTCAGTTTTGACCTTCAGCTGATGATATCCAGAACGAAGATCGATTTTTGAAAAGAATTGTACTCCTTGTAACTGGTCAAACAGGTCATCAATACGAGGTAGCGGATACCTATTCTTGATAGTGACATGGTTTAATTCCCGGTAATCGATACAAAGTCGCATACTCCTATCTTTCTTCTTTACAAATAAAACAGGAGCACCCCAAGGAGATGTACTAGGACGAATGAATCCGATGTCCAACAACTCTTGTAGTTGGACTTTTAACTCCTGAAGTTCAATAGGAGCCATTCGATATGGGGTTTTAGAAATAGGCTTTGTACCAGGTTCAAGATCAATAAAGAATTCAACTTCACGTTACGGGGGTAGACCAGGAAGTTCTTCAGGAAATACATCAGGAAAGTTACTAACAACAGGAATATTATTCAAATTTGACGTGTCTTTATTCAAATCCATAACATGGGCTAAGAAAGCTTGACATCCGTTTTTTAATAAACGAATGGCTTTATGACTTGATATGACAGTGATTGATTTTAATGGCTTTGTTGCTTGAATTCGAACAACAGGTTGATTAGGAATATGAAAACTAATCACCTTACGAAAATAATCAATTTTGGTATGATGAGTAGTTAACCAATCAATTCCTAAAATCACGTCAAATGCAAGTATCTTTAAAGAGATAAGGTCAACAGGTAAGGTGATGGTACCAACTTGGATCAAACAAGATTTATAAACAGTGGATGTGATGAAAGTTTCTCCTAACGGAGTCTCCACAGATAAATCAAAGTCTAATTTCTCCGGAGTCAAGTTTAAACGTTGAGCACAAGCAGGAGAAATAAATGAATGGGTAGCACCGGTATCTAGTAAGGTATAAACTTCACATAAATTTATGATTAGCTTACCCGTGATCACCTCGTTTGGGTTCCTCGCATGTTGACCAGTCACGACAAACGCTCTTCCAGGAACCGTTGACTTTGACTTTTCTGGGGCAGCCTTTTGAGTCACCGTCCCCGCTGAACTTGGTTTCGCTATCGTACAATCTCGAGCGATATGTCCTTCCTTTCCATAATTATAGCATACCTTGAACTGTTGTGGACAGTTTGGGCTGATATGTCCCTCTTTTCCACATTTATAGCATATAACCGGTGGTCGTTCTCCTCCCTTGGAACCAGTTGCTGCCGGTGCTGATGTCTTTGTATTATCATTGTTGAATCTCCTCTTTTTAAAATCTCCTCCCGACTCGCTTCTTCTATTTTCATAGCCACGATTACCACCAGAGTGGTTGCCGTTCTTGTCTATACTTTTCTTTCTCCGCTGGTTATCATTGTTCTGATGACTGTTGTCACCGATATGATCCTGGTTGTGGTCCCTCGGTTGACCGTACTCGTTATCTCGCTCCAACAATTGAGCCCTGTTGACAACATCTGAATAGAGAGAAAATTTATGAGAAATGAGATATTGACGTATGCCGGGTTTCAAACCTCTCAGAAACATCCGCGTCATACGTTCCTCATTCTCCACCAAATGAGGTGCAAACCTGGACAACTCTGTAAACTTCGCCTCGTACTGGGACACCGTCATGTTATTCTGCTCCAGTCTAATAAACTCTACCTCCTTCATATGACGAATACTTTCAGGAAAGTACTTGTCATTGAATAGTTTCTGAAATGTCTCCCAAGACATGCTGAGTGCGGCTGGATGGGTACGCTTCACAGATTCCCACCAGTAGTCTGCCTCGCCACAGAACATAAAGGTGGCGAATGGAACCTTCTGTTCCTCCGTGCATCCCAAGACATCAAATATCTTGGTAATTTGCTTGACCCATGTCTCCGCCTTAATCGGATCTGGCTTTCCCCAGAATTCTGGTGGTCCCAACTCTTTGAACTGCTTGGCTGTGACCAGCTGTGCGTTGCCATTGTTTCTTCCTATATTTTGAACAGGAATCTCCTTCGTCTGGTTTTGCATGAACCGCAAAAAGCTTCTAAACATCTCATCGTTCATCGTCTGCTCATTGGTGTTGTTCACAGGAGGAACATTGCCAACCTGTTGCACGTTCTCCTCGTTGGTGAGTACAGGTGTCTCCACGGTTTCATTTACTCCACTGTTAACATTCTCAGTCGACATTCTCAAATACTGCCATAAAACAAGGGTTAATTTAACAAATTAACAAATCACATAATATCCCTATATTATGACCGACCAACAAATACAGACAGAATAATAAATAAAGACGGAACCAGGTCCGGTGTAAAACACACAGACAGGATGTTCCAACAGAATAATTGTAAGACCCCAACTTTTATAAATAAAGATGAATTTTCTATAAATATCATTTTTGAATATTATGGAGTTAATTTGATATAATGTTATAGTTGTGGGTAATATTTATAAATTTTACAAAGTACGCAAGTTGTTATATAATATTCGATTGGTCGGGGAATATTCGTTTTAACAGGAAATATTCGTACAACGGCACAATCATCGGTGGACCTCACAACGGAATTATTGTCGGATTGAGAAAACGACAAAAATATTTTATTAAAAATAACGGCGGAAGTTTTACCATTGATACTGTTGAACTACTCGGTAGTAAAAGTACAGTAATACGTGTGGTTGCATAGTAGCACACGGTATTGATTATTAATGCTTATGTGAGAAGTCACTGAGTTTGATTCAATTATTGTCAGTTAATAATATGAATTATTTAGCGATAATAAAATTTTGTTTTATTCGTATTATTAACGTAATAAAACAGAAACATCTTTTATATAAAACAGAATACTTTATTAAAGTTATTATATAAATAGAATATATTATATTTTATTTAAAAGATTTTTCTTTAAATATGGACCGTCAGATTAAAGTAATCAATCTGGATCGTTCATGGATTAGTTAATATGCATTCTATTTTTCTATAAATAGCAGCTCATTCCTTCATTATTTTTTACGAATTCACTGAACTCTAGAGAGAGAAACTATAAAGAGAGAGAAAAGTATTCTGCTACTTAACTACTTCCTTATTGCAGTTCTTCTTTAAATGGTAAGGGGTGTTATTCTTTCTTATTCATGAAGAGAACTGTAGTTATTCTATTTCTTATTATTCTGTTGGAATAACCTGTATACGCGGTCTACCTTATACTTGGTGACATTCTTCTATTATTCTGTTGGAACATCCTGTCTGTGTGTTTTACACCGGACCTGGTTCCGTTTTTATTATTATTCTGTTGGAACATCATGTCTGTGTGTTTTACACCGACCTGGTTCCGTCTTGTTATTATTCTGTTGGAACATCCTGTCTGTTCGTTTACGCCGGACCTGGTTCCATTATTTATTATTCTGTCGAAATATCCTGTCTGTGCATTTACGCCGGACCTGGTTCCATTATTTATTATTCTGTCGAAATATCCTGTCTGTGCGTTTACGCTGGACCTGGTTCTATTATTTATTATTCTGTTGGAATAACCTGTCTGTGCGGTCTATCGCATGCCGGGTGATTTCTTTTGTTATTCCATTCTTTATTATACTCAGTTGGTTAAGTTTTAACTTCTATACTCCATAAAATTAGTGGAATATCCTTGATAATTGCGGTTCATCCAGTTTCTTTTCATGAAAATATTCTTCTAAGCATTCTAGAATTTTACTCCACAAAACAGTATCATGTTGACAATTTGGACGTTGTTAATTATTGGATAAATTAATTCTTGAACTTGTTTTATTGAATTCATATATAATTGTCATCATCCTCATGTTTATAAAATATTGAAAGGCATCTATGACATGTAATGTATAGATGGACTTGGTATTATTATTATTCGGTATAATCATGACCGTAATGTTACAAATGATGTGGTAAAAGTCTTCATTGGCCAGTAGTGTATTGATGGACAGTTGTTGGCATGATCATGACCATTAATAAATACACAAATATCCTTGGCCGTAGTGCAGGGGTGATTCGATGATGTGGATTATTTTATTAAGCTGAGTCCCAGCGATAACAGTGTTAAAAAACCTTTTAAATCATATAAGATAGTAGATTTTATTCTCTACTTGACTCTTTTAATGGATTGCTTGTTCCGCTGCAGTTAAACTTGATGTTCATTATATTTTATCAGTTTAACACTGTTGAAGGCTAATGATAATTTATTCTGCATTATCTTAGTCATAATATTTCTTACTGGGCTAGTTGAGCTCACCCTTTCTTTCACTGTTCTCTTCAAGAAATGAGAATATAGCTGGGACGAGTCGGGGAACGGAGTGATGGACCAGATGATAGTATTAGTAGTCCTCACTATTCTATTAAATAGTGTGACAATAAATTATAATGAGGACTCCTTTTGAGTTTGTATAGTCTCTAGTAGACAATAATTGTATTCAAACTCACAGTTATGTTTTGTCGTATTGTACACGACAGTTGTATTAGTAAGTTGTATTTGAATTCTGTACCTTGTATCTGACAACCCAAGATGGGTGATGTATACCTAATTTTGGGGGCGTCACAGTTGGTATCAGAGCTTAGGGATATGATCACTGGCTAAGATGTGAGAATAGAACTAGGAGGGGAGAGACGGAAAATTCCTTCGCTAGTATGACCTACCTAAGTTTATTTGCATGGTATTTAATTGGTCGGTCATAATGTAAGGATAATATATGACATATCAATTAACTTTTATTTTGTGGCAGTATCTGAAAATGGCATCTGAGAATGTTGAGAATAGCAATGGAGCACAGGCGACTGTTGATTCACCACATATCAATAATCAGGATAATGTGCATCAGGAAGGTGACAATCCTCATGCAAACAACAACACTGACCAGATGATGAATGATGGAATGTTCAGAAGCTTTATGCAGTTCGTGCAACAGCAGGCGAGAGCGGCTCCTGTCCAAAATATAGGCGGAAACACTGAAAACTCTCGGACGGTCACCGCTAAACAGTTCAAAGAGCTGGGACCACCGGAGTTTAAGGGAGAGCTAAAACCACTTATAGCGAAAACATGGATAAAGCAGATCACCAAGATATTTGATGTCTTGGGATGCTCCGAGGAGCAAAAGGTTCCCTTTGTCGCCTTTATGTTGCGAGGAGAGGCAGATTACTGGTGGAAATCGATTAAGCGTACTCAACCTGTCGCACTGAAGATGTCTTGGGAGAAGTTCCAAGAGCTGTTCAATGACAAATACTTTCCCGAAAGTGTTCGTCATATGAAGGAGGTGGAGTTCATCAAATTGGAGCAGAATAATATGACCGTGTCGCTGTATGAGGTTAAATTGCTAAGTTGTCCCGGTTTGCGTCCCACTTGGTGGATAATGAAGAGCGAATGACGCGAATGTTTTTGAGAGGTTTGAAACCTGAGATACGTCAACATCTTATTTCTCATAAATTGTGTTTGTATTCAAATGTTGTCAATAGAGCTCAGTTAGTGGAGCGCGATAACGAGTCAACGCAACCAAAAGAGAGCAGTCGGTAAAATGATAATACCAGTGAGAGCAGTCATCGAAGCGGTGACGAACAAGCGTGGAGGAATCAACAGGCCAGAAATGGTAACCACTTCGGTGGTAATCGGGGTCAAAATAATAAGAATGGTTATTTCAAGAAGAGGAAAATTCAACAATGATGGAAAGACGTCAGCACCAGCACCGTTTTAAAGGAAGGAGAACGATCACCTATCATATGTTTCAAATGCAGAGGGGAGGGGCACATCATTCCAAACAGCGTATGCCGTCTAAAACATGTTATAATTGTGGAAGAGAAATGACATTTAGCTCGATTTTGTCGTTTACCAAAAACAAGTTCAGCCAAGATGGAGACACCAAAGGCGTCCCAGAAAAAGTCAAAACCGGTAGTGCAAAAGGGAGAGCGTTTGTTGTGACCTCCCAGAAAGCCAAGGAACCCGAATGAGGTCATCACGGGTAAACTTATCATAAACTCTAACGAAGTCTATACTTTATTTGATACCGGTTCTACCCATTCTTTTATTTCTCCTACTTGCGCTCATCGATTAAATTTATGACTCCGGAGAAATTATACTTTGACTTATCTGTTGAAACTCTATTGGGAGAAACCTTCATTACATCCACAGGTTTATAAGTTTTATTGGTTCAAGTTGGTACCCACACATTAT